>WNWK01004683.1:22500-134863 GCA_009830355.1 Cherax destructor
TGTTAAAACCACTAAGAAAATATTTGCTTTATTCTGAAGAAGCAAAGATATTTGGTGTGTGTGTGTGTGTGTGTGTGTGTGTGTGTGTGTGTGTGTGTGTGTGTGTGTGTGTGTGTGTGTGTGTGTGTGTGTGTGTAAGGAAACACTTCCAAATGTTTCCGCCCCGCCGGGAATTGAACCCGGGTCCTCCGTGCGTGAAGCGAGAGCTTTAGCCACCAGGCCACCGGGCGCGTGCGTGCGTGCGTGTGTGTGTGTGTGTGTGTGTGTGTTCATCCTGTTGTATTTGTGGGGATCGAGTCTCAGCTCCTGGACTCTCTTAAACCACAATTGCCGGTATTATTGATTCCTGGCCTCGTGGACACTGTCGTACCTACTCTTGACACTGCCTACTCTACTGAGTTCGCGTCTGCCGCTTCATCTACGTCACTCATTTTATTTACCTCCCTGTCACTGAAATTACATTTCCTTACATTGTTGCTTATTTGTGTCTTTAGTTTCTATGGCTTCCCTTCCCCAAGCCTCTCATCTCAAAAAGTCTCTCCCTATCCACTCCGTTAAAGCCTCTGAGTATCTTGTATGTTGTAATCATTTCTCCCTTAATTTTTTTCTTCTTCAGTTTTTTTAGTCTCTTCTTAATTCAGTGACCTCAGCTCCAGGACCTCCGAACATTTTAAAGTTTTCACACATAATCAGGTGAGGGCTCCATGTTGGTGCTGCGTACTCCATAAAGTACCTAACCTATGTCGTCTTGAGAGTCCTGAATGATTATTAAGGTTTCTGTGATTCGCTATACATTCGTATGCTACAGATGTTATACGATTTATTTGCATTTTCGGCGATATGTTGGGTGTGATGTTCACTCCAAGATCTTCCTCCTTGAGCAATATTTGCAGTTTCTCGCCTCTCAAGGTGTATTCCGTGTCAGAACATCTCTTTCCATCACCAATTTTCATGACCTTGCACTGGCTGGGTTGTACGACACCAACCACTTCTTTGACCATTCTTGTAGTTTGTCCAGGTCGACCTGTGTCAACAGTACAATACTTATATACTGTGGTAACCCTATTTATAGGCAGACCCTCCCCCCTGGCCAAGCCTTAATCACGTGACCCCCGTATGTGCCTGATAGGCCTCTCAGGCATGGCCTACATGCCTATATACTATATATACGATATAAGTAATGTTTATACTATAGTATATACTATACAAGATTGTACTGTTGACACTGTATCCTCTATATCCTCAGTATTTTTTTTTGTCATTAGTTTTACGTTATCAGCAAACAATGAAAGATATGGGTCATTCCCTCTCTGTTTTCTTTCATTACGTATTAACTGGTTCACTGTAAGACTCGTGTCTCTGGGTGTTCTAATTTGTGAATCAGTGTCTGGTGGGGCACAGCGTAAGATGCTTTATAATCCAAGGAAATACAGCGAACCCAGTCTCTCTTTCTTGCTTGATTTCTGTTACGTGAGTTGTGTCCCAGGAAATAGAAGAAAATTATTAATATGGCTCATTTTCTAGGTTAAGAATAACGTATTTATATATTAAGGCGAAATTAGAGTAGCACAACAGTACTGTGGTGCTTCAGTTGACAACACAGCTGAGGGAAGACGGTGTAAGCACAATTATTCTTGTACACCTGAAGACCAGGAAACCAATGGATGGATGGATGGAATGACTAAAATTGAACAACTTCGGGAAAGGAAAGAAGAATTAATAGAGAAACTAAGAAAAGTAAAATGAACTAGAAGTGTTCAGGGCGTCGTTACAAGTGCAGGAGACCTTAAGCAAAGCTGAGTTATTGAAGGAGGGAGATGATAGGTCAGGAATTTTCTATAATTAAGGACAACATTCAGAAGGAAATTAAGGTTTGGAAAACTACAAAGATAAATTAGAAGTTATGAAAGAATAACTAAGCATAATTAGAACAGTAGTGCAGCTAGCACATGACATTTCTGAAAGTGTCAACAAAAGCTTAGAGAAGGATAGGAAATGCCTTGAAAAAATATGAATCTGAGACTGAAGATAATTTTACAAAATTCACTAAACACCCAAATTAAAAACAGGAGTTATTAGCTAAATATTTCACCGTTATTGTGAGACGCTGTTGTTTATGGATGAGTTGAAAAGGAAATAAAACTCAAGAATATAAACAAAGATGAACAACAACACATCAGTGAGACGACAAAATGCATTATGGATTTCAGTTTTCGGGAACATACCGGAGCATATAGGCCTATTGGAAAATATGGTAAAAATAATCATAGGCCACTGATAATAACATTTACCCAAACTGAACATAAGGAAGAAATGATAAATAAAATTAAGGATATTAAGAAATTGGAGGGTTATAAGGATATGCAAATTAGACAAGATCTTCCAAAGTAGGATAGAGTGAAAATAAAAGATTTCACAAACGAAGGAAGAAGTAAAGAAGAAAAGAAGAAAGTTTTTTACAGAGTAACAAGCGCAGTGTCAACGCATCACATGGTGAAACTTATGCTAAAGTGGTAAAAATGGCAACAGAATAATACATTTTTTTAATTTTTTACACTTAGAAATGTTATAAATGAAAAGAAACCTGAAATCAATTTGGAAAAACATGTTTTAAATGAAGTGGTGTTTGACAGAAATTACTGAGTGTGAAGAAGAGACAGAGTAAGGAAGAAATGAGGCCTATAACGAGAAAAAATGGTTATAATCATAACCATAAATTTTAAAGGGGTGGAGGGATAAACCAGTGGAAGGCCTCGGTCAGATGACCAAAAACTCCAACTGCAGGTCACCATATGACTAAGACCCGCGTCAGAAAACATTTGTCCTGTTTCCTGACGAACCTTACCTAACCTAGAAGGAAGAGGATTGCCAATTATGGTCAAAGAATCTTTCAGTTAGTGAAATTGAAATCCAAAATACTCAAATTTTAGGGATAAGAGTACAAAATATAAATTATAAACTGTTAGCAGTAATATATATAAGCCACCATTTAATAATACTTGAAAAAAAAGAATAGGATATGATAAGGATTACATACTATCCTTAGTGAACTATTGATGAAAAGTGACCATCATAAGAAAAAAGTTATTGTCCTTGAAGATTTTAACCATAAAGAAATTAATTAGGCTGCCTACGAGGCTGGAACTGTAAATAAATGGTCAATAGATTTCCTCGACAAATTAACAGATTTTTATGCATCAGCCTATAAATCTAACAACGAGAATGAGAACAACTCTTCAATTTTAGATTCAGTATTTATTGGAACAGCGGAAGAAATTTTCAACACCACCTACTTAAACCAGCTGGAAAGAGTAATCAAGTTCTATTGGAAATAAGAAATGCAGTGGACTATGACATAGGAGATGACTAAGAAATTCACAAACAGGAACGATTAGATTATAAGAAAGAGAATTACAATGCTTCAGATTAACTGGAACAGTATACACCAAGGAACGGATATAAATGATCTGGGGGATCCCACCTACCAGTGACAATGCCTTCGTCTGCTACCCTTTCCCTTTTCACCTGACGCCAGTATATAAGCGCCAGCCCACTTGCTACGGTGCTCTTCACACCAACTCCAAGGCTGAAGGACTGATTACCTCATCTTTTGTATATGGTTCTGTTTTCAAATTATGTCCTAGAATTTGTATTGATAAAGCCACTGGATGGCGAAACGTCTACATTAAAGATACCCAGATGTAGGACGTGTCTAATTTTCACAGTGTGTAGAAAACTGTCATACTGATAGTTCTCTTCGATACCCCAGCCCACGGATGATAGTTCTCTTCGATACCCCAGCCCACGGATGATAGTTCTCTTCGATACCCCAGCCCATGGATGATAGTTCTCTTCGATACCCCAGCCCACGGATGATAGTTCTCTTCGATACCCCAGCCCACGGATGATAGTTGTTCTCTATTATAATCATAGGGGAGCGCTAAATCCGCATGGATTATACAGCGCCTTTGGGGGAAAGGTATTCAGGCTCAATTCAGGAAACTGGAGTGCAGATCCAATTCCCTAGTTCAAAAGCCCCTCGCCAGCGTGAAGGAACCTCCCCTGAGGGGTAAATCCATTATAATCTGCTATGCGAACATCTGGGATTCTTACTGAATTATTCCTGCTATCTTGCTTCCAATCGATACTAAAAGTAATCGATTTGTGGTCGCTTGCGCCAAGTTCCTCTGTAATCTCTAGATTATAAAGGTTATCTTTAGGAAAAGGACACAAGTGCACATTTTATTGTGGCAACGTTTCGCTCTCCAGGAGCTTTGTCAAGCTTTATCAAGCAGATATTGTCGGTAATTCTACCAACATTAATACAAGGTTATCCATGTTAGCCAGAACCAAATCAAGCAGGTTATTTCCCCTCGTTGGTTCTGTCACAAACTGCTCCAAAAAACAGTCTTCAACTACCTCCAGGAAGTCGTTTGACTAAAGATTCCCAGTCAATGAACTTCAGTTAATTTGACTAAAGTTAAAGTCTCCTAGAATTACTACGTTATCGTACCTTGTGGCCTTAACAATTTCCTCCCCTTGGTCCCTATTCAAGTTTGGGTGGCGATAAATTACGCCTAAAATAAATTTTTCATGCCCCTCCGAAAATTCTATCCAGACTGTATGTGTGTTTTTTTTAGATTTAATACCTGCATTTATGCAGCAAATTAAGTGTTCTTTGACATATAGCACCACCCCGCCCCCCTTCCTGTTACTTCTATCAACGTGAAATAACTTAAAACCCTGAATGTGACATTCAGCAGGCATGTCCCGATTCTTCATATTAAACCACATCTCAGTTATGGCGAATACTTCAATGTTATCAGTACTTGCAACTAATCTTAACTCGTCCATTTTGTTTCTAATGCAACGACTATTTGTATAATATATATTTAGAAACCCTCTTTTCTCTGCTTATTCCTGTTACTCCACTATCTCTAATACTGTCCTTATCACCTAGTACCATTTGTTTTCCAATATTCACCAACAACTTTACCTCATTCTGCCTATAACTGGTTTTCCTAAAACTAGCAATATCGCTACATACACTGAGAATTCATCCTGCCCATTTATGTTGTATTGTAGTTCATTGCTTTCCCACAAAAACCCATACCACTAAACTTTTTCGATTTTAAAGTCCTAACGGCTCCATCCACTGCACTGGCCAGTGCCCCCACCCCAGACCTAGATAAGTGAACACCTTCCCTGGCATATGTATATGTCATTGCTGCCATAGAAGAGGTCCCTATTTTCTATAAATGGTATTACAATGTCCTTACACTGTTGTCCAGCCAGCCCTGTAATATGTCACATATTACAGGGCGACCTCTCTTCTTCCTAATTATGTCTATTGCTGACGTCTGTACCTGCTAATCAGGTCTACATTCCTACCCCTGCCAACATCGTTGCCTCCTGAGACAGATAATAGGATTGTTCCCATTACCTCTCATGATGTCGTTCAGACGGCTAACAATATCATCCATCCCAGCTCCTGGAAAATACACCCTCTGCCTCTTCTTATCTCTAAGAGAAAACGTCCTATCCATAAACTTAATCTGACTGTCCCCAACTAAAACAATGTTCTTACCTGCACTGGCTGTGTTCGTCGTGACGTTCTTGACGGTTTTTGTAGGGATGGTCTTTGCTGGGATGGTCTTTGCTGGGATGTCTTCACTTGCGGGTCTCACTGTGACGTTAACAATAGTTCTCGTTGGAATGGTCTTCGTTGGAAGGTCCTGGATCGTCGATTCACATTCGCCTTGTCGCAAAGATAAAAATTTGCTGGTCTCCTCATCAGTATCTTAGAATGTCCTCAGCTTCAGCTTCGTCTCTTCAGTTCCAACTAGAATGGAGTTATTGGTCAGAACATCGACTACGTTGTTCAGTCGTTGAATTTCTCTTCTTGGTTCTATTAACTCTGCCTTAAGCTGAGTATATAGCTGCACACAGTCGAGGGAAGCGATCATCACAACCTCAGGCAGCTAAGAACAGAGTACACAGGTACGTCTTCACACTAGCAAGATCACCTCACCACACATTAACGGGAGAGAGTGGACCTAGTAGCGACCAGCTAACAGGCGGGACCAGGAGCTATGACTCAACCCCTGCAACCACATATAGGTAAGTACACTCACATCACTACCCTCATTTAGCAACATAAGCACATGTAAGTGATCTACATAAGCTGCCTTGTTTTTGCTTAGTCTCTGAACTGGTTTTATAAATCAAACAATCAAGACTGTATTAATGAAGTTGGTGCGAGCTGGTGAATGTACGTGTACTCACCTAATTGTGGTTGCAGGGGTCGAGACTCAGCTCCTGGCCCCGCCTCTTCGCTGTCTGCTACTGGGTCTCTGCTCTCCCTGCTCCATGAGCTTTATCATACCTTGTCTTAAAACTATGTATGGTTCCTGCCTCCACTATATCTTTCTCTAGACTATTCCACTTCCTGACTACTCTGTGGCTGAAGAAATGCTTCCTAACATCCCTTTGACTCATCTGAGTCTTCAGCTTCCAGTTGTGTCCCCTTGTTTCTGTGTTCCCTCTCTGAAACATCCTGTCACTATCTACCTTGTCAATTCCCCGCAGTATTTTGTATGTCGTTATCATGTCTCCTCTGACCCTTCTTTCCTCCAGTGTTGTTAGTCCTATTTCCCTCAACCTTTCTTCATAAGACAGACCCCTGAGTTGTGGAACTAACCTTGTCGCAAACCTTTGCACTTTCTCTAGTTTCTATACGTGCTTGACCAGGTGTGGGTTCCAGACTGGTGCTGCATATTCTAGTATGGGCCTGACGTACACGGTGTACAGTGTCTTGAACGATTCCTTGTTAAGGTAACGGAACGCTAATCTTAGGTTTGCCAGTCGCCCATGCTGCCGCAGTTATCTGGTTGATGTGTGCCTCCGGAGACGTGCTTGGCGTTATACTCACTCCAAGGTCTTTCTCCTTTGCCGAGGTTTGTAGCCTTTGTCCGCCTAGCTTGTACTCTGTCAGCGGTCTTCTTTGCCCTTCTCCGATCCTCATGACTTTGCATTTGGAAGGATTGAATTCGAGAAGCCAGTTGCTAGACCAGATGTCGAGCTTGTCCAGGTCTGTTTGCAGCCCTGCTTGGTCCTCTTCCGATGTGATTCTCCTCATTATTTTCACATCATCCACGAATAGAGACACTTCTGAGTCTATCCCGTCCGTCATGTCATTTACATATACCAGGAATAACACTGGTCCTAGGACTGACCCCTGCGGTACACCGCTCGTCACAGGCGCCCACTGTGATACCTCACCACGCACCATGACCCGTTGTTGCCTCCCTTTGAGGTATTCCCTGATCCATTCCAGTGCCCTTCCTGTTATACCTGCTTGTTCTTGTGTGTGTGTGTGTGTGTGTGTGTGTGTGTGTGTGTGTGTGTGTGTGTGTGTGTGTGTATGTGTATGTTCGTGTGTGCATGTTCTTTATCCTACAGCCTTTGGGCCAGCCTAATATCTTCCTTCTGACTGAATTTTTTGTTTTTTTTTCTTATTGTGTCTCGAGTGTAATTTAGCCTCTGCTTGTACCAGGTTACTTAATGTGTTCCACCTGTGTACCTCCTTGACGACACTTCCAGTGTTGCCTCAGGTCTCTCTCTTTACCTTCTCTCTCTCTTTCTGTTCCCTCGTTCTGCTTCTGCTTGTAGCTATGAATCCTCTACGTATACCGTCAAGCAGTTATGTAGTCTGCGTTTCGGTCGCTGATAGCGAAACGTAGACTAAATATACAACGGTTGCTTAGGCATCCATTTATCTAAACCTGCTGTGCCTTGTTTATTACGCCAGACGAGCCTGGCCCATGGCCGGGCTCAGAGAGTAGAGAAACTCTCGAAACTCTTCAAAGGTATATCAAAGGTACTCTGAGTTGGCAGTTAAACGTGGTCATTTTTCCTGGTTCTTGTTATGCCACTAAGCCTGTGTTCTATCTCCTTAGTTTCAAACACCAGCTCCAGCTTCGTGTAGAACCCCTGAAGCATCTGTATCTTCAAGTGTTTTAACCATACAAGGTCTCCACTCTACTGCTGTATAACTTGGAGTAGAACCTTCTGTATCTTCAAGTGTTTTAACCACACAAGGTCTCCACTCTACTGCTGTATAACTTGGAGTAGAACCATTGAACCTTCTGTATCTTCTAGTTTTAACCACACAAGGTCTCCACTCTACTGCTGTATAACTTGGAGTAGAACCTTCTGTATCTTCAAGTGTTTTAACCACACAAGGTCTCCACTCTACTGCTGTATAACTTGGAGTAGAACCATTGAATCTTCTGTATCTTCTAGTTTTAACCACACAAGGTCTCCACTCTACTGCTGTATAACTTGGAGGAGAACCTTCTGTATCTTCAAGTGTTTTAACCACACAAGGTCTCCACTCTACTGCTGTATAACTTGGAGTAGAACCATTGAACCTTCTGTATCTTCTAGTTTTAACCACACAAGGTCTCCACTCTACTGCTGTATAACTTGGAGGAGAACCATTGAACCTTCTGTATCTTCCAGTTTTAACCACACAAGGTCTTCAGCTGTGTAGTTTACAATTAGTCTCTTGTTTGTTTCGTTCTCCAAATGTTCTTCAAATTATTGGGTTGTCATATGTGACTGATGTTATTTAGTTTTATGTTTATTTCAGGTGATGGGTGCGGTGGTATTTCAGGTGATGGGTGTGGTGGTGGTATTTCAGGTGATGGGTGCGGTGGTATTTCAGGTGATGGGTGTGGTGGTGGTATTTCAGGTGATGGGTGCGGTGGTATTTCAGGTGATGGGTGTGGTGGTATTTCAGGTGATGGGTGTGGTGGTGGTATTTCAGGTGATGGGTGTGGTGGTATTTCAGGTGATGGGTGCGGTGGTATTTCGGGTGATGGGTGTGGTGGTGGTATTTCAGGTGATGGGTGCGGTGGTATTTCAGGTGATGGGTGTGGTGGTATTTCGGGTGATGGGTGCGGTGGTATTTCAGGTGATGGGTGTGGTGGTATTTCAGGTGATGGGTGCGGTGGTATTTCAGGTGATGGGTGTGGTGGTGGTATTTCAGGTGATGGGTGCGGTGGTATTTCAGGTGATGGGTGTGGTGGTGGTATTTCAGGTGATGGGTGCGGTGGTATTTCAGGTGATGGGTGTGGTGGTATTTCAGGTGATGGGTGTGGTGGTGGTATTTCAGGTGATGGGTGTGGTGGTATTTCAGGTGATGGGTGCGGTGGTATTTCGGGTGATGGGTGCGGTGGTATTTCAGGTGATGGGTGCGGTGGTATTTCAGGTGATGGGTGCGGTGATATTTCAGGTGATGGGTGTGGTGGTATTTCAGGTGATGGGTGCGGTGGTATTTCAGGTGATGGGTGTGGTGGTGGTATTTCAGGTGATGGGTGCGGTGGTATTTCGGGTGATGGGTGCGGTGGTATTTCAGGTGATGGGTGCGGTGGTATTTCAGGTGATGGGTGCGGTGGTATTTCAGGTGATGGGTGCGGTGGTATTTCAGGTGATGGGTGCGGTGGTATTTCAGGTGATGGGTGCGGTGGTATTTCAGGTGATGGGTGCGGTGGTATTTCAGGTGATGGGTGCGGTGGTATTTCAGGTGATGGGTGCGGTGGTATTTCAGGTGATGGGTGCGGTGGTATTTCAGGTGATGGGTGCGGTGGTATTTCAGGTGATGGGTGCGGTGGTATTTCAGGTGATGGGTGCGGTGGTATTTCAGGTGATGGGTGGGTGGTATTTCAGGTGATGGGTGCGGTGGTATTTCAGGTGATGGGTGTGGTGGTATTTCAGGTGATGGGTGCGGTGGTATTTCAGGTGATGGGTGTGGTGGTGGTATTTCAGGTGATGGGTGCGGTGGTATTTCAGGTGATGGGTGGGTGGTGGTATTTCAGGTGATGGGTGCGGTGGTATTTCAGGTGATGGGTGTGGTGGTATTTCAGGTGATTGGGTGGGTGGTGGTATTTCAGGTGATGGGTGCGGTGGTATTTCAGGTGATGGGTGCGGTGGTATTTCAGGTGATGGGTGCGGTGGTATTTCAGGTGATGGGTGCGGTGGTATTTCAGGTGATGGGTGCGGTGGTATTTCAGGTGATGTGGGTTGGATGGTGTGGTATTTCAGGTGATGGGTGCGGTGGTATTTCAGGTGATGGGTGCGGTGGTATTTCAGGTGATGGGTGCGGTGGTATTTCGGTGATGGGTGCGGTGGTATTTCAGGTGATGGGTGCAGGTGGTATTTCAGGTGATGGGTGCGGTGGTATTTCAGGTGATGGGTGCGGTGGTATTTCAGGTGATGGGTGCGGTGGTATTTCAGGTGATGGGTGCGGTGGTATTTCAGGTGATGGGTGCGGTGGTATTTCAGGTGATGGGTGCGGTGGTATTTCAGGTGATGGGTGCGGTGGTATTTCAGGTGATGGGTGCGGTGGTATTTCAGGTGATGGGTGCGGTGGTATTTCAGGTGATGGGTGCGGTGGTATTTCAGGTGATGGGTGCGGTGGTATTTCAGGTGATGGGTGCGTGGTATTTCAGGTGATGGGTGCGGTGGTATTTCAGGTGATGGGTGTGGTGGTATTTCAGGTGATGGGTGGGTGGTATTTCAGGTGATGGGTGCGGTGGTATTTCAGGTGATGGGTGCGGTGGTATTTCAGGTGATGGGTGCGGTGGTATTTCGGGTGATGGGTGCGGTGGTATTTCAGGTGATGGGTGCGGTGGTATTTCAGGTGATGGGTGCGGTGATATTTCAGGTGATGGGTGTGGTGGTATTTCAGGTGATGGGTGCGGTGGTATTTCAGGTGATGGGTGGGTGGTATTTCAGGTGATGGGTGTGGTGGTGGTATTTCAGGTGATGGGTGTGGTGGTATTTCAGGTGATGGGTGCGGTGGTATTTCGGGTGATGGGTGCGGTGGTATTTCAGGTGATGGGTGCGGTGGTATTTCAGGTGATGGGTGCGGTGATATTTCAGGTGATGGGTGTGGTGGTATTTCAGGTGATGGGTGCGGTGGTATTTCGGGTGATGGGTGCGGTGGTATTTCGGGTGATGGGTGCGGTGGTATTTCGGGTGATGGGTGCGGTGGTATTTCGGGTGATGGGTGCGGTGGTATTTCGGGTGATGGGTGCGGTGGTATTTCGGGTGATGGGTGCGGTGGTCACTCTGGTCTCCTTTCATCTCTTATTGTTAGTTTATTTTAGCCATGTTGTTATTGCGTGTTGTTTATGGCTGTGAGCACTGAGTGACATACAAGATCACTCGGTGTTCTATTAATGTCACAACTGCTGTCACTATTCACTCCTGTGTCTTTCATAGAAGTCCTGCAGGTTTGTGAACAAGTTTTGACAACTCTGAAACCTTGCTGGTTTTTCCTCGTGAAACCATTTGTTTCCTTGTGTTATATTGCTCTCCTCCTGAGGTTTTCTCCATTACCTTACAAGGCATACTTGTCAATGATGGTGTGTAGTTTAACGCTTCCTGTTTGTCTTATTTCTTACTTATTGTGAGTACATTAACTGTCTTCCACATCTCCAGTAATTATCCTGTATTCATTGACTCGCAGGTTTCGACTAGTGGTTGAGACAGTGCTTCAGCACTCACTATCAAGATTCATATGAACACTATGTTGGATCCCATTGTTTTTCTCTGCATCCAACTCAATCAAAAGTTTGTTCTGTTTCCTCTGTTGTGTTCCTGATGTCCAGTATCAGTTGGTGTGCCTTTCTCCTTGATTCTTTGGCGTTGATTTCTGCACTCCTTGAATGTCTTATAAATTTCTTGACTGACTCTCTTCCTTTATTTGTTCCAAGTAATTTCTTTTGTCATTGACTTTACGTCGGAGGTCACTGGACTGAGTGGTGAGTACCTTACTGAAGTGGAAAGGGACATTCATCCTAATCAGCTTCTTGTCTGTGCTAGAGATGTCTCTGATGCGGTTGAGGTCGCCTGAATGCTTTAGATGAGCGGCACTGATGGACTCCAGAAGGCAGCAACGAGGTTTGGCAAGAACTCCGGGTAATTTGTGTGGTGCACTGCCTATACCTGTGCCTATATTGTGCTGGTTTAGGGTGGTTAAGTATCAAATGCAGAATTTTTTCCCTTTTATTCGTCTGGTTTTGAATAGAAATCTTTGGTGAGTGTCTCCCACTGCTGTGTGTAGATGGTGAGTGTCTCCCACTGCTGTGTGTAGATGGTGAGTGTCTCCCACTGCTGTGTGTAGATGGTGAGTGTCTCCCACTGCTGTGTGTAGATGTAGAGTGTCTCCCACTGCTGTGTGTAGATGGGTAGTGTCTCCCACTGCTGTGTGTAGATGGTGAGTGTCTCCCACTGCTGTGTGTAGATGGGCTCGTGTGTATACTGGTCGTTCGAGAGGTCCATCATCTTGGAGTTGTAGTACCTGGTGATGAGTTTGATGACTGTGCCTTCTTTATCTACTGTGGTAACGATAATACTTGGGTCAACGGTGCAGGTCCTTAAGGGCAGTGACATACTGTCTTTGCAAGACTGCAAGTCCTTAATAACAGTGACATACTGTCTTGCAAGACTGGTAGAAGAAAGCTTACACAGGGCTGCAGTGTGTATGCCATGAATTTGAGTCCCAGACTCAGCTCTTGGTTCTCGTAGTCAGTTAAGATGCATAACGGGGGTTGCTAAGCAATAGGTCACGACCTATCTCCTTGCAACTGCTGTTAGTGCAGAACTATTGCAGTTTCCGGTTGAGATTAATCTTCTGAGAAGAGTTAAGTGACAGTCAGGAACTTAGACAACAACACACTCAAAATTCACTGTATATAATACAGTACACACAGCCGATGTAGAACCCACAGCGCCGGTGTGGAACCCACAGCGTCGGTGTGGATCCCACAACAAAAGTGTGGAACCCACAACGCCGGTGTGGAACCCACAGCGCCGGTGTGGATCCCACAACAAAAGTATGGAACCCACAACGCCGGTGTGGAACCCACAGCACCGGTGTGGAACCCACAGCGCCGGAGTGGAACCCACATCGTTGGTGTGGAACCTACAGCGTCGGTGTGGATCCCACAACACCAGAGTGGAACCCACAACGCCGGTGTGGAATCCACAACACCAGTGTGGAACCCATAACGCAGGTGTTGATCCCACATCGTCGGTGTGGAACCCACAGCACCGGTGTGGAACCCACAGCACCAGTGTGGAACCCACAGCACCGGGGTGAAACCCACAGCACCGGCGTGGAACCCACAGCACCAGTGTGGAGCCCACAGCGCCGGAGTGGAACCCACATCGTTGGTGTGGAACCTACAGCGTCGGTGTGGATCCCACAACACCAGAGTGGAACCCACAACGCCGGTGTGGAATCCACAACACCAGTGTGGAACCCATAACGCAGGTGTGGATCCCACATCGTCGGTGTGGAACCCACAGCACCGGTGTGGAACCCACAGCACCAGTGTGGAACCCACAGCACCGGGGTGAAACCCACAGCACCGGCGTGGAACCCACAGCACCAGTGTGGAGCCCACAGCACTGGTGTGGAACCCACAGCACTGGTGTGGAACCCACAGCACTGGTGTGGAACCCAGAGCACCGGTGTGGAACCCACAGCACCAGTGTGGAGCCCACAGCACTGGTGTGGAACCCACAGCACTGGTGTGGAACCCACAGCACTGGTGTGGAACCCAGAGCACCGGCGTGGAACCCACAGCACCAGTGTGGAGCCCACAGCACTGGTGTGGAACCCACAGCACTGGTGTGGAACCCACAGCACTGGTGTGGAACCCAGAGCACCGGTGTGGAACCCAGAGCACCGGTGTGGAACCCAGAGCACCGGTGTGGAACTCACAGCACCGGTGTGGAACCCAGATCGTCGATGTAGAACCCACAGCGTCGGTGTGGAACCACAGCACCTTTGTTTAACCCACAGCGTCGGTGTGGAACCCGGTAGTACAAGAGGGGATATGATCACGACATACAAAATACTCAGTAGTAAAAGTATTACAGCATTATTCTCTTGTAAAGGGATAGCTTGAGTCTGGTGAAGGGCTCTTGATCCAAGATGGTCTAATCTTCCCCTTCCTCGGATTAAACCAGATTGCCTCCTATTCCCCAGGAGCTGTATGACTCTACGGGTGTAGCGCCTCCCTATAAATATAATAATATCAGATTGATAACAAGAAATTATTCGCAAGTCAATAATAATAAATATGGTAATTATAATAATAAATATAATAATTATTATTATATATTGTTGAAAACGCTAAACCCTTAAGGTCAAAAAGTGCCAGGGGGGATGGGAGGAAATCAGGTTTGATCCAAGGAAGAGAACAGATCCAACTGTTTGAATCTTCACTTTCTGGAGAGACGTAGAATGAGGGGAATGATGGGCATAAACAAAGGAAATATTAATAAAATACTGAGGATATCGAACCAAGTAAGAACCAGAAATAACGGATTTAAGTTAGATAAATTTAGATTTAGAAAGGACATAGGTAAGTACTGGTTTTCGAACAGAGTTGTAGGATGCGTGGAACAATCTTCCGAGTAGGGTGATAGAGGCTAGGACCTTGGGTGGCTTTAAAAAGAGATTGGACAAATATATGAGTGGGAGGGGCTGGGTTTGATTGGTGTCGTGGGTACGGGAGTAAATTCTTGGGTAGATTTGGGTAGGGATGGTTTTGATAAGGATCTGCCTTGTATTAGCCAGTAGGCCTTCTGCAGTGGTCCTCCATTCTTATGTTGTTATCAAGAACCCCGGAGCGGCATCAAGGAAGTTCCCTTGACGGATCTTCAAGAACATTGTGGGTAAGATGTGGTGGAGGTGTGAGACTGACTCGGTTGGTCTTAAGGGTCGGGACCAAGAGCTGTAGCTGGTGACTGCAAAGTTGGATAGATAATCACAAACACACAGATACGATAAAGCTCATGGAGCAGGGAGAGAGTGAACGTAGTAACGACCAGCGAAGAGGCGGTGCTAGGAGCTGTAAATCGACCCCTGTAACCACAAACAAGCGAGTACAAATAGGTGAGTGTACACACACACTGTATATTCATTGATAGTTTACTGTAATCCCTATTTTAAGGATCAAAGTATTCTAGTCTGGTGGTGACAAGTTGCGTGCAGTGTTGAAGACCTCACCGTGGTCGACAGGCTTCAAACCCCCATTAAGCAGCCAACCAACCACAAACAGGTAACTATGGATAAAAAGATGCATGTACATGAACTTAGTTCGTCTCTAACGGATGCATTAAAGTTCTGGGGACCTTGGTCACATTTAGAGTGACCATTTTGAGTGTGTAAGGTCTCAAGATATGCCCGGTACAATCACTTGTGTTGTGTCATCCATATTGTGGTTAAGCCTAAGCTTCTACCTTCAGAGGTAACTGTTTACACACTCATCACAAGTCATTACATGTAAGGAGGAGGGAGAATCAGGAGTGGTTTGGAAGTGAGGATCAGGGAGGTTGGGGTGAGGATCAGGGAGGTTGGGGTGAAGATCAGGGAGGTTGGGGTGAGGATCAGGGAGGTTGAGGTCAGGGTTAAAGTAAGAGAAAAAGGCAGAAGGCTGTAAGAGTGAGCAGGAAGGGGGGACGAGGGAGAGAGAGAGGGGAAAGGGACGAAGGAAGGGGACTCAGGGAGGGGGCTCAGGGAGGAAGACGAAGGAGGGACAAGTAAAACAGCAAGGAAGGAAGCAGGTGACAAAATAAAGACCCATTTCCGTTTGCAAATTACAACCTTCTTCTCCTGCATCCACCGTTAAATATCCTCCCTTCTTCTCCCCGACCCCTCTTTAAACATCCACTCTACTTCTTCTTCCCCATTCCCTTCATTAACATCTTCCTCTGTATCCTCGTCTTTCCCCTCATCCTCTTCTGGGTACATAATAACGTTTGTTATGGCCAGGCCCAGAACATGTTAAGGAGCCTACAATTTTGTAAAAATGTAGAAGCCAGGATGTATAGATGAACTTTATAGCCAGAGTCGCTCCAACATTATAGAAAACACACACACACACACACACACACACACACACACACACACACACACAGGAAAAGATGGACTACATAACAAAATGCAAGAAGGTAGAGGAGAGGTTTGTTCCCAAGGGAAAATGAAATAATGGGAAGACCAGAACGAGCCCTTGGTTTACCCGAAGGTGTAGGGAGGCAAAAACTAAGTGCACTAGAGAATGGAAAAAGTAAAGAAGACAAAGGACCCAGGAAACGACCAAGAAGTATGTGAGGAGCTCAACACAAGATTTAAGGAAATATTTACAGTGGAGACAGGAAGGACTCTGGGAAGACAGAACAGAGCGGGACACCAACAAGGGATATACCAACAAGTGTTGGATGAAATACACACAACTGAGGAGGAGGTGAAGCAGCTGCTAAGTGACCTTGATACCTCAAAGGCGGTGGAACCGGACAACATCTCACCGTGGGTCCTTAGAGAGGGAGCAGAGATGCTGTGTGTGCCACTAACCACAATATTCAACACATCCCTTGAAACTGGGCAACTACCTGAGGTATGGAAGACGGCAAATGTAGTCCCCAATTTTAAGAAAGGAAACAGAAACGAGGCACTAAACTATAGACCAGTGTCACTGACGTGTATAGTATGCAAAATCATGGAGAAGATTATCAGGAGGAGAGTGGTGGAGCACCTGGAACAGAACAAGATTATAAACGACAACCAGCACGGATTCATGGAAGGCAAATCCTGTGTCACAAACCTACTAGAATTTTATGACAAGGTAACAGAAGTCAGACACGAGAGAGGGGGGTGGGTTGATTGCATTTTCTTGGACTGCAAGAAAAGTTCCTTACAAGAGATTAGTGCAGAAGCTAGAGGATCAGGCACGTATAACAGGAAGGGCACTGTAATGGATCAGAGAATACCTGACAGGGAGACAACAACGAGTCATGGTACGTGATGAGGTATCACAGTGGGCGCCTGTGAGGCGCGGGGTCCCAAAGGGATCAGTCCTAGGACCAGTGCTATTTTTGGTATATGTGAATAACATGATGGAAGGGAATTAAATCAGATGAGGATCAGGCAGGACTACAAAGAGACCTGAACAGGCTGGACACGTGGTCCAGCAACTGGCTTCTCGAATTTAACCCCGCCAAATGCAAAGTCATGAAGATCGGGGAAGGGCAAAGAAGACCGCAGAGTATAGGCCAGGCAGCCAAAGACTGCAAACCTCACTCAAGGAGTGCTGCAGCATACGGGCGACTGGCAAACCTGAGAATAGCGTTCCGATACCTCAGTAAGGAATCGTTCAAGACTCTGTACACCATGTACGTCAGGCCCATACTGGAGTATGCAGCACCAGTTTGGAACCCACACCTGGTCAAGCACGTCAAGAAATTAGAGAAAGTGCAAAGGTTTGCAACAAGGATAGTTCCAGAGCTAAGGGGAATGTCCTATGTTGAAAGGTTAAGAGAAATCGGCCTAACGACACTGAAGGACAGGAGAGTTAGGGAAGACATTATAACGACATATAAAATACTGCGATGAATAGATAAGGTAGACAAAAGACAGGATGTTCCAGAGATGTTACACAGAAACAAGGGGTCACAATTGGAAGTTGAAGACTCAGATGAGTCAAAGGGATGTTAGGAAGTATTTCTTCAGTCGTAGAGTTGTCAGGAAGTGGAATAGTCTAGCAAGTGATGTAGTGGAGGCAGGAACCATACATTGTTTAAGACGAGGTATGATACAGCTCATGGAGCAGGGAGAGAGAGGACCTAATAGCAATCTGTGAAGAGGCGGGGCCAAGAGCTGAGTCTCGACCCCTGCAATCACAAATAGGTGAGTAAATAGGCGAGTACACACACACACACACACACACACATGTTTTAAAAGTTCTTAGAGATACTGGATGCTCCTGTATTGTTATCTCTAGTAAGCTTTTAGCTAATTTAGATCCTTCACTGTATAAAACTACTAAGTTAGATGATTATTTAGGAAGAATGTATTTTTTTTCCAACTGTCAGATGGTTCATAAGGTGGAAATGGTTTACCTGCTGGGTGTCTGCTGTAGCTGCACCAGTACCTCCGTGTTCTGTTATGGTGGGGAACATCGAAGGTGCTACTTGACCTTCTGAAAGATCGCGTAGGATTTTCAAAAACTCCTAAGAGAAGTTGGGAATCGAACCTTCCTAATAATTTGGTTTCTTCCACTACAGTACCATGAGTGAGTCAGACAGATAACTTGAATCAGAGTGTTGATATTAACGAAGCCGATGGAACACCCTACGCAATTCATTCATGAAATCTAGATGGCACAGAAACACAGGAAGAAGCAAGAGTGACTGAATGTGGTCAACAAGACTTGATTAACGTCTTTTCTCGGACACAGTCTAAGGTAAAACTCATGGAGTGAGCGTACTCTCTGTCTCTGTCTGTCTGTCTTATTTTTCTCCTCCTCTTCTTCTCTTACCCCAATTCCTCACCATTTACCTTAACTCCTCTCCAGGGAAGAGTGTTCTGCTAGTCGAACACTCGAGGCATAGTATATCCCGGGCCCGGCCCCGCAAGGGAGGTTCCCAGACGCTGGTGAAGGGCTCTTGATCTAGGGAATTGGAACTGTGCTCCAGTTCCTCGAATTATGCCTGAATACCTTCCACATCCCCCCACAGGCGCTGTATAATCCTACGGGTTTAGCGTTTCCCCTTGATTATAATAATCGGGGGGCAGACTATGCCTCTCCCGGGGCGGCTGTTCCTGTTCACTTAGTAGCAAATAGACAGCTGATAATTAGACGAGTGTTGTTGGGTCGGATCTTAGAGAGAAGAATCTAAGGACTTAAACAGAAGCCTTACATCTTAGCCTGGCTTATTCTGGGTTATTAATCCCTACGGGGTTAAACCCAATTAAGCCTTCGTCTTATGTCTTCCCTTCTCTCCATCCTCTCTCTCTCTCTCTCTCTCTCTCTCTCTCTCTCTCTCTCTCTCTCTCTCTCTCCCTCCAGTTATTATCTTGGCTGCCGCTCCTTGCCAATTACCTCCAAAACTTTTTTCCTGGGCCTTTGAATCACGGACCGCCGACACCCATGAAGTACGTTTTCCTTACGCCCTTACTACCACGTCCAGCCTCACCTAGCAGGTACTTGTGTATTAACTGACTCTTGGTGTTGCAATGAGGGATAAAAACCCGCATTGCAAGTGTGTTACAATGTAATATTATTTTCATTTCTTTGCAATGGTTACAATGTGTGATTTACATTTAATAAAATGTCGTTAAATACAAAAAAAAGCCACTAACATGCCTGAGCATTTCGGGCAACTCGAGTCCCGCTGAGACTCGTATCTTGAAGAACAGTTTGAAGAACAGTTTGAAGAACAGTTTGAAGAACAGTGCCAAGCTGGATGAAACTCCAGCTTTCTGAAAAACTTTGTTTGATAAAAGGAATCCTTGTTTTGCATTAATATCTCTCTTCCTCGTGCATACGTTATCGTCCCTCCTTCATCGACCTTGACCTAACAAGGCCTCATAACAGAGTCAAAGTGGTCCAGTAACCTGGATGAACAGGTATACCCTCCCCCCTCCCCCGAAAAAGAATGTTTTAATTCGTGTGAAAAGCATTAAACCCGTGTGGGTCATTAAACACAATGAATGATAGCGGCACGATCGTGCTTACGCCTGGACCAAGATGGTTCGATTCGATTTGATGAGGTTCGCCGGTAGTGTCCCGGTCCAGGTCTTGTCCAGTTGGTGACCCGGCGGTGGGGGCGAGAGACACTTGTAAACACTAGTTTACACGTAATACCCCAAGACATTCAGACAGTAAAGCTAGTTAGGTATCCCCGAAGGAGCACTTTTAAATGGCTGCCTGAGTCTCTTTTCTTCTTCATACAGATTTTCTGTTTTTATTTTATATATAACGTGAAAAGACTTCATACGATTGGCTTCAAATGTTCATCGCTGGTGTAGGATACGTAGGGCAGGACTCTGGCAACTACTGACAGGTGCAGGCGCACTCTGATCAAACTTGTATAACCCATTCCAAGATTAGTGGCTTGACTCCGATAACATTCATGAGGTTCTTCTGACTGGCTTCAAATATTGAAGTGTAATCTTCTTCAAAGACGGTGGAAAGTGTCGGTGAAGCTTGTAGGTACACCCTTGTAGGTGAACCCTTGTAGGTGCACCCTTGTAGGTGCACCCTTGTAGGTGCACCCTTGTAGGGTGCACCTACAATTGTGTACCTTCAAGAGTGCACTTACAAGGGTTTACCTACAAGGATCCACTTACAAGGGTTCACCTACAAGGGTGCACTTTCAAGGGTTCACCTACAAGGGTGCACTTACAAGCTTCAATGACCTTGTAGGTGAACCCTTGTAGGTGAACCCTTGTCAGTTATATGTGTAAATAGTAAGAGATTTTCTCCAGTTAAATATGCTTCAGTATACTTCTTTTGAAGAGCTTCAGACTTTAATGGCTGATTCATCTTATGGTAATGAGAGTCTTCAAAACTAGGGATGCCAAGCCCATGACACTCTTCAGGTCGTTTGTTCTATCTAGGCTGGAATATTGCTGCACACTAACTGCACCTTTCAAGGCAACTGAAATTGCTGACCTAGAAAATGTACAGAGAGCCTTCGTGGCACACATGATTGCGATAAAACACCTCAATTACTGGGAACAATTGAAATTCCTCAACCTGTACTCCCTAGAATGCAGGAGGGAGAGATACATGATCATATACACTTGGAAAATCCTAGAGGGATTAGTACCAAACTTGCACACGAAAATCAATCCCTATGAAAGCAAAAGACTCGGCAGACGATGCAACATTCCCCCAATGAAAAGCAGGGGCGCCACTAGCACGATAAGAGACAACACAATAAGTGTCAGGGGCCCAAGACTGTTCAACTGCCTCCCAGCATACATAAGGGGGATTACCAATAGACCCCTGGCTGTCTTCAAGAAATCGCTGGACAAGCACCTAAAGTCAGTACCTGACCAGCCGGGCTGTGGTTCGTACGTCGGGTTGCGTGCAGCCAACAGTAACAGCCTGGTTGATCAGGCCCTGATCCACCATGAGGCCTGGTCACAGACCGGGCCGCGGGGGCGTTGACCCCCCAAACCCTCTCCAGGTATACTCCAGGTACGTGCAGTTTGGCAACTATACTTTCATGAAGAATTAGACATATGTACAGTATCTTGGTATCTTTAATTGTAGACAGTATCTTGGTATCTTTAATTGTAGACGTTTCACCATCCGTTGGCTTTATCAATACAAATTCAAGGCCATAATGGCAAGAAACGTCTACACATGATACCCAGATGTTGCACACGTGTCCATTCTTCATCATGTCGATACTGTATGCCATGCATTTGCAATTATATTAGTATTGTTTAAAGCTTGCAATGATTGGAATCCATTCAGTAACTGGAACATGCGTCTTCTGATCGGCTTCAAACTTTTAGAACCGTTGTGTTTTCCTCAACGTATGCTTTATCTTATGTCGAAAATGATATCAAATACCGACAAGTTAATGATTAAGACACAAGTACAACAGTTGGGTGTCTTTAGTGTTTGAACGTTTCGTCTACACAGTAGACTTCTTCAGTCAGACACATGATCCATCAGCCTTGTAGGAATAGTATTTGAGGTGGTCAGTCTACTGATTATATCATCTACATTTCACTACCTTTGTTTGACTGAAGAAGTCTACTGTGTGGGCGAAACGTTGCACAGGTGTCTTATTCATCATGCTTTGCCTTGTTATTGTGCTGCTCCGGTTCTAATATAACTTCTTATTAAATAAATTGCGATATTAATTCCCCTTTAATAAACAATGACTCTTCCGCTCGGCTTGAAACGGTTTATGTTGCTGCATTTCCTGAAAATAATGATACTCTATAAATTTTAATGTAGGTGTAAATTAACAAATATTCAAATACGGTTAAGGAAAACTTGGTATTGTCGGGTAACTAGAGAATGCTTCTTCTAGTCGGTTTCAAACTTTCAGCATTAGTGTATCTTAGTAGCAGATTTAATATTTTAATAATGTAAATTAATAAAATTTTGGGAGTGTCATACTTGTGGCCCACTAAGAAATAAGGATCTTAGACTAAAAAAAAAAAAAAAAAAATAAGGAGACTTTTAAAAGAGTTTAAACCTACTTCTGTTAATTGTGTTTCTATCAAGAAGGGCCTTTTTTCCCAGCTTTTTTTTTATTTTGGCTCTTAACTCGAGAATGCCTCGTCCAATCGGCTTGAAATTTTCAACACTTGTGTACGGTAACGAGGACCAAATTCTTGAAGCAATTCATATGTTCACGTTTCCTGTGACCAAAGGTGTTGAACCCATTTCCAGCATCCTGCAATGGTTCAGATAACTTCAAAAAGCCTCATTGGCGGAGCTTCAAACCTTCAAAAAAAAAAATATATATATATGTGTAGGTAAAGATATGACCATTTTATGTGTGAAATTGTCTGAAATTTTTATTCCTATTAAATCACGTTAAATTATTTTCAGGTGACCTCATCTGAACGGCTTCAATATTTAATGATTGATGCATCTTACCTGGAGAGAGTTCCGGGGGTCAACGCCCCCGCGGCCCGGTCCGTGACCAGGCCAGGATAATGCCTGTTAAGTCTCCTCTACCTGCTGCCAAATTTGTTAATGTCTTAAAACAATGACTAAACTGGAATAGTTGGAATCCATGCCATAACTGGAGAATGACTCATCTGATCGGCTTCAAATTCTCACCACTGGTGTGGGGGTTTCTGAAAACAAGGCTCACGTTGTCATTGTTGCCATAAATCCCATTTTACCAATTTTAATAGTGGTATTTTTATTCAAAAACTAAAAAATGGCTCTTTAGTTTTTGGCACACTATAAGAAGAATGATGCCCCATAAGTGTGGTCAGGTCAGGCCGAAATTTGTAATTTTACTAAATTAAAAATTTAGAATCATTGAAATTAAACAGTTTACTGGAGAATGCCTTTTATGATCGGCTTCAAACTTTTACCATTGTAAAAACGGTTTGTCTCTCTGAGATGTGAAAATTTTAATTTGCTAATTTTATTAAGCAAATTGTTTTCCAGGTAATAACTAGAGAATGCCTCTTCTGATCAGCTTCAAACCCTAAATCCTGGTGTATTTGAACAGGAAATAGTTTCCCTGTTAATTTTGGCCCGTGTGGGTGTAAGTTTGCCAATTCTTTTGTTGATTTTATGAAATTTGATTCTTTAAAATAATCAAAATTCAATATTTTTTCTTAAATTATCGACAACTTTAAATAAAACGTAAATCAGAAAAATAAACCGAGAAACCAAAAAAAAAAAAAAAAAACACCGCTGTTTTATGGAGTTATAAAGCTTAACGAGAGGAAAAACATTGCTATTTTTCTGAGCATTCTTGGCAACTTTTTCGTTGGTTTTCTCACAAATTTTCGTTTATTACCCCAGGAAGTCTTACTCAATCAGCTGTAAATTTTCAATGTTTGTATAATGTGTCTCGGACAAGATTCATGGGACTACTTGCATGCGTGGGTGACCTGTGACCAATGCTACGAAGGTCATTCCCAAATTTTGTTTGGGTGTGGGAGGTGGAGATTCCCTGGGAGCGTCTACACAACATCAACAGTCGAGATTCCTACTTAACAAGAAAATTCGTATATTTAATGGGGTGTTGACGCCATTTTGTCTCTTAATCTCGAAATGGTATAGTGTTATTTTCCCTAATTGCGTTATTTTAATGCTGGTGAGGGGCTCTTGTTCCAAGGAACTGGACTTATCTTAACCTTGTTTGGATCAGATTTGAATTCCTCGCATTCTATAAGCGAAGTGCAACCTCAACGGGTTTAGCGCTTTCCTCTGATTAAGACAACTGTTGTGACTGGCGTCAATCATCAATGGTTGATGATTCGGATGAAATGGATGGAATGTTTCATGGGTTTAGGCTGTGTTGGATTCTGTGCATTAACTGGAAAATGCATCTTCAGGTCGGCTTTAAACTTCTAGTGTTGATGTGTTTTCCTCGAGGGGGAAACCATCTCATGATGTTAACTTGTGTAAGTTGTCATGTGACAATTTTATTAATCAAATTAGTTTCTGTAAAACAAATGGAGAATATTTATTCTGTCAGAGGAATTATTCACAGTGTTTGACTTTATTTGCTTATCCTAGATTAAATTAACTTAATGTTCTTTTGTGTCTATAACATCTTTCTGCCCTCAAGACCATTGTTGATAATTGGTGTTATGGACATCCTCATTCTTAGAAAAAAGTTTGGATTCATGTAATAGTTTCTGTGTGTGTCGAGTGTCTCGCCCTTGTAAGCTCATTACTTAAAAATACAAATTCTGGACTGCTTCAAGCTTAATGTGCTTGTGTATTTTAGAATATTGATATTTTTGGGGGGTCTCTTTGGTACCGTGGGCTGTGTAACATCCTAATTTACCATTTGCATCCATGAAATTTACATGTCAGTTTACATTTGATGGCTTGTGAATGTCTCTCCCCTGCAAATCTTCAACGCTAAAATTGAACAGCAAGGTCATCTTGCGCCGCACTCTGCACTGTTCCAATCGCGTGCATTGAGGCACAGATGACTAGGGTTATGGAATACTTCTATTTTCTTTTTTACACAGTTCCCTTTAGCCATTGAGGAGATATTTATCTCTGGTGTTATTCGTACAATATAAATTATCGGGGTGAGTATAAAATGCTGATTTTTTTAAATGCTATGGCCAACTATGTGTCTTTTCATAGCAGTTTAACTTGTGTGATTGTCATTAAGAACAGTCTGTTGGTTAATGTTACTCAGATCACTCTGTTGGTTTCTGGTATATTGGTCAGCCTGTTGGTTTCTGTTACATGGATCAGTCTGTTGGTTTCTGTTACATAGATCAGTCTGTTGGTTTCTGTTACATTGGTCAGCCTATTGGTTTCTGTAACATAATAAATCTGTTGGTTTCTGTTACATAATCAGTCTGTTGGTTTCTGTTACATAGATCAGTCTGTTGGTTTCTGTTACATAGATCAGTCTGTTGGTTTCTGTTACATAGATCAGTCTGTTGGTTTCTGTTACATTGATCAGTCTGTTGGTTTCTGTTACAGAAATGGGAGAACAAACTTTCAGAAAAATTAAAAAAGTCAAGGAAATCAGACAGTGAACACTAACCCATTTAGTCTTTAATGTAATAACTCGACAGGATAACAGTATCACTAAGTTGTGATTACTGGTTATCGATCTACACGTACATGTACATGTACACGTACACGTACATGCGAAGAGGCGGGGCCAGGAGCTGAGTCTCGACCCCTGCAACCACAATTAGGTGAATTAGGTGAGTACGTATACATGCACGTGTACATAAGGACACCTACGGTCCTTTGTGTTTACGCTCATGCATGCACATGGGCAAGCACACATATAAACATGCATAGCACATGTGTACGTAAACACACGTACACATATGTTCTTGTATATGGATACATATGGACACGTATATACATGAATATACATACATGGTAAAGTTTTCATCCATCCATCCATCTATCAATCCATCCATCCATCCATCTATCCATTCATTCATGCATCCGTCCATACATATATATGCAGGTACAATACATACATACACAGGTACAATACATACATTAATACATAGGTACAATACATACATTCATACATACACATTCCACGCCCAGCCTTGGTTGTGTGTGGGTGTCTGGTGGAGCCCCCTGGAGTTGACCTGGTGCAACTTCATTCTCATCATGGCGGATGGTTACAGACGCCGGGTGAATACTGTTGGTATTGAACTACTACAAGGAGCAGTTTACCCATCGAACGCAGAGATTTTACTGCCTGCCATAATTCGCGACACTCTGGGCATACAACATTCAGAGTTATACGGCATTGCCCTCAATGGGGCAAGGAGGATCCTTGTAAAATTCGCCTGTACAGAAGCTTACGAAAGGATCGTCGACATGTACCAGGACAAGCGGAAGGTCGTCATGCAAGGTGTAGAGGTATGTGTTAAGGATATTTCAGCCACGTATAAGTGGTTGAAACTCCGTCATGTCCCATTCGAGGCGAGTGCGACGGACATTCAGGATGTTTTGAAACAGTATGGTGTGATACATGCGATCAACGTGGGCCGTTGGATGAATGGCTTGTACGCTGGCATGCTCGAGGGCACTTATAATGTGAAGATGACATTAAGGAAACCTGTACCATCCTACATTCTAATGGAAGCCTTTCGTACCCAGGTTTATGTAACTTATGTCGGCCAGGTGAGGACATGTCGGTTGTGTGAGCAACCAGGACACATAGCGGCGGACTGTGCACGTAGGCGTGTTGGAGATCGGAGGGAGGAGGTACGTGCCGTGACCAGCTTGGATGACAGGACATCTCCGGAGGTTGGATTGGTGGAGCAGAGCGACGGGAAGAAGGAGAACGGGAATCAACAACAATCGTGGAGTGCGGAGGTGGATCAGGAGGAGAAGCAACAGCGTGCTGTTGCCTTGATTTCAGATGTGACGCTGGAGGCGACTGCAGTGCAAGGCATGACAATGGACGAGAGTCAGCATGGTGTGGGTGAGGAAGCAGATATCCTGCAGGATTTGCACGAATTCATTGGTAGTGCACCCTTATTACTGGATGATATTTCAGAGGAGGTGGGTGTGGTTGGGCAAGGAGAGGAGGTTATGAGAGCTACGGAGACGGGCGAGGTAATGAGAAGTGATGGAATTGGTGTAGAGGCTTCAGTAAATGTGACAGTTGTAGAGGCTGAAATCCACAGGGAAGAGGACATGGAGATACCGGTGGAAAAGGGAGAATCTAGGAAACGACCTGGGGATGATACAGATGAGGATGTGTTAACTGCAGCTCAGAGGCCTGGCAAAAAGATGTGGGCTGAGGTGGTTCAGGGTAAAGGGTGTCGGGTGAAGGGAAATGGAGCACCAAGAGAATCAAAGGGGGAGGGAAAGGGGAAGGGAGGGAATGATGGTGCAACGATGGTTAAGATAGACAAAAGAGCACTGAAATCGAAAGGAAAACCCCAACCGTTCACTTCAGGTGTGTGACAATGAACGTAAATGGCCTCAGAAATGAGGTCAAACGCAAATGGGTTGAGATAACGTTAATGCGATGGAGGGTTGATGTAGTGTTTTTTCAAGAACACAATTTTAGGCAGGGGGAGGAGATTGTAATAAAGGGTTATCAAGTATTTGCTGGCAGTGCTCGGTTGTTCAAAAGGGGGTGTGTTGGTGGGGATTAGGGAGACCAGCCCTTTTACCTTGTCATCATGGGAGGAGGTGGGGGGAAGGGTGGTTCGAGTGAATGGAGATTGGGGAGGAGTACAGGTTAGCTTTTTGGGAGTGTATCTCCCGGCAGTGGCGAATAAGCGTATTAAAGATGATTTTATTAATAATGAGTTAACTTATGCTTTCCGGGGACTACCTCACGTCACTGTCATAGCAGGGGATTGGAATAGTGTGATAACGGTTAGGGATGTAGAACCAAGGGGGAGCGGGTGTGTGCTGGGTTCATTACGAGAGGTCTTGAATGCGGTGGGGGTGGTGGATGTGGTGGGAGGGAGGGGGGAACCGGTAGACTACACATTCTATAGGAAGAATTATGCTGCTCGGTTGGACAGAGTATATGTGACGCAAGCTGTGGTTGTGGAAAAGGTGAAGTGTATTGATGTTGGTTTTTCTGACCATCGAGGAGTGTTGTTTGAAGGGGGATGGGAAGGAGCTGTCAGGGTGTACCAGAGTTATTGGAAATTAAATACGAGATTGTTGGAGAGAGATGGGGATGATGAAGATTTTGAGGGGTGGTGGGGGGAGATGTGGAGGGAGGGAAGGGTGTTGAAGGTAAAGGTAGCGAAGTGGTGGGATGAGAGAGGTAAACCGGAAATCAGGAAGTTTTACCAGCGGGTGGGGGGTGAGGAGGCGAGGTATAGGTATGGATATCAGAGGTATTTGGAAGGTTTGTGGAGTGGGTGTTATGGGGGATTGGGGGAAGGTCTAGCGAAGAGGTTGGGGTTTTGCGAAAAAGACTAAGGGAGATCCAGGAGGAACGGTTTCAGGCTTTAAGACTTAGGAGTGGTTTGGAGGAGGTATTATGGGGTAACAAAGCGTCGAAGATGGTTCTGAGGCATTTTCAAAGAAGGCGAGCTAGTATGTTGATCTCGTCTATAAAGGTAGAGGAGGGAATGGGGGGTTATGAGGAGGGGCGAGAGTTGAGGACAACAGAGGGTATAGGAGGATATGCAGAGTGTTGGTATAGGAAAACTTATGGAAGGGAAGAACAGGATTTAGAGGCAGGTGAAGGGATTTTACGTGGAATTATGAAGTGTTTGAGTGATGAGGATAGGCAGGCTTGTGAGGGAGAGATAACTGAGGAGGAAGTATGGGAAGCAATTAAAGGTCTACGGATGGGAAAATCACCTGGATCAGATGGGTTGCCAGGGGAATTGTATGTAAAGCATTGGCAGGTGTTAAAAGAGATGTTGGTGAGGGTAGTAAATGAGTTGAAAGGGGAGGGAATAATGGGGGAAAGTATAAGAACTGGGGTGGTGGTGTTGGTAGCGAAAGGGAAGAATTCGAGGAGGTTAAGTGATTATAGGGGAATAGCTCTGATGAATACTGACTATAAAATTTTTGCAAAGATTTTAGCGAATAGAATAAAGAGGGGTTTGGGGAACATGTTGCATGAGGGACAATTGGGAGTACCTGGAAGGAGTATAATGACGGGGCATAGACGTATCAAGAGGTTTATAGATGAGAGTCGAACAGGAGGCGTGTTGGGCCTGGACTGGCAGAGAGCATATGATAGAGTGGATAGAGAAATACTGTATGAGATTTGGGGAAACAGGGTTTCGGGAAGGAAGTGGTGAGTTGGGTGCGTACTTTGTATGAGGAGGCTAAGTTCAGAGTGCAAATAAATGGGAGGGTAGGGAGGCGGTGAGTATGGAGAGGGGTCTGCGACAGGGTTGTCCGCTGTCGCAGATCCTATTTGCCTGCTTACAGGACCCCTTTTTATAGGTTAGTGGAGGAGGGATTAAGTGAGGGGGGGAGAATAATGTGGATGGGGTAGGAATTGTAGGTTATGTAGACGATACTAACGTTTTGGTATCGTCAGAGCAGCAATTGAGCATGGTGAATGGGCTAGTAGATTTTTTTGGAAGGGCGACGGTAATGAGAGTGAATAGAGGAAAATCTAATCTACTGGAGGTGGGGAACTGGACGGGGGGAGCGTTGGGGGTGAGGGAGGGATGGGGTTGTGTTGACACATTAAAGATTTGTGGAATAGTGTTTAGTGCGAACACTTTGGTAGCGAGGGAAGTAAACTCGAGAATGGTAGTGGATGCGGCTATACATAGGATGATGGGTTGGGGAGTAGGGGAGGTTACTTTGTTGCAAAGGGCGGTTGTCGTGAATGTATTAGTGTACAGTAAGCTATGGTTTTGTGCGGCGGTCTTTCCCCTTTTGGAGGTTGATGTGAGAAGATTATTGCAAAGTGTGCTAAAGTTTGTATGGGGGCATGGAAGGCATTGGCTGTGTAGAGAGGTGGTGGAAACTAAGGTACGTTGGGGGGGTTTAGGGTTGATACCCTTAAGGAGTGTGTTCGTGAGGCATGAGTTTTTACTGGGGGGAGGGGTGGGAGGCAGGAGAGTAGGGGAGGTGATGAGGGAGGTACGCAGGTGGTGGGGGGGGGGAAGGAGTTATTGAAGTGTGAGGAAATTCTGAGAGGTTTGATGGTATTGCGAGATCCAGGTGCAATTAGGGTGAGTCGGCTGGATAGGATAGGACAAGGGGTGATGGAGGTGAAGGGAAGGGTGAATTTTCCGTTGTATAATTGGGGTAGAACCTGGGGGTGGTTGAAAAAGTTGAAATTGAACCCGAGGGTCAGAGATATAGGGTTTAGATTTCTACATGGAATCTTAGCGTCGAAGGCTCAGTTATTTGTCATGGGAATAGTTGGGGATGGTAGGTGTGACAGGTGCGGGGAACTAGATACGGCTTTTCATGCTGTATATTTTTGCGAGGGTCTTACAGGGGTATGTGCATGGTTTGGTGAAGTGTTGAGAAGAATAGGGGGAAGAGGTGTGTCAGCTCTACGGGCGTTAAGTGTGGACGTGGGGCAGTTCTCGGAAAGCGTACAAAGGGCAATGTCTTATTTAGTTTTGGATTACATTCATATATCGTGGGGAATGAGGGAGGTGAGAAGTGATGTAAGAATAAGGGCGTTAGCAGCAGGGTTTTATAGAACAAAATGTCGTAATAAAAGCCTGTATGGGAGGGTATGGGAGAGGGATTTTCCAAGTGTTTATCGGAATTTCACAGTACATTGGTTATTAAGCATGATAAGGTGAAAGGGAGGGGCTGCTTAGTTTTGTTGAGGAGTTTAGGTTGGGGTTTAGGGTAGCTTGGGAGGGGGGTTGTCTGTTGGGTAGGGTAGGTTGCACGTTGGTGGGGGAGTTGGGGGGGGGGTCGAATGGGTGGGGAGTGTGAGGAGGGTGGTATAGTTAGGTCAGGGGAAGGGGTTGGAGGTTGGTTTCGTTTCAGTGCTCTTGGTTTAATGTGATGAGGCAAGTCATCTTTGGAGTATGTACCTAATGTTGTGTTAGGAATTACATGGCATTGTTCACATGTGCGAGGTTGCAAAACAAAATTTTTTCATATGTTTGCATGAAGGTCATTGCAATGTTGTTAACATATATATAACAATGTGGAAGTTGTAAAGTTTAAGGGTAGGATTTATGTTATATGTTGTATCATGGAATATTCAATGTTTCTAAATCCTAGGAATATACACTCTGTTCTTAAATATATGAGTTTTCATTAACAGGGCCGGATTAATTGTTATGTTGTGAAAAAAAAAAAAGGTGCCAGGCAGGGTGGCAACGTTTAATGATTGTACTAAATGTTTTGAAGGGACAATGGCAGTTGGCTATTGGAGGTCTGTGTTAAGAGGTCCCAAGTTTTATTTGGATGTATAGGGTTAGTAACTGTAATAGTTACGGTAGTTAAGAGGATGATAGTTGGAAGACATAATATAATGCACATGGGGGTATATTAAGAGGTATTAACTCTTGTCCTTATGTATTATATGCTTAATCACTATTGTCTATGTATAGTAAGTTTTTTGGCCTTGTATGAAGATTTTCGTGGTAGGTTTTGTAACAGTAGGAGTTTTAATAATTGTGTTAAATGACAGGTTTTCAGTGAGTTACTGGTACTTTAAGATGACCATGTATGTTCAAGGCATTATATAGACATGTTTCATTGTATATTAAATTTTCATAAAGGTTAGTTGTTATTTAGTTTTGCATATACCATGTGACATGTTGTGCATGGTTTTTATATGTAACAATTTTCTTGTGTATGTATGGTTAGGGTTTTTATTTTGAAAATAGTGTGAGGGTTCAGGTGGTGGGTTGTTTTGGTAGAAAGGGGCAGAGATATTTTACATCACACACATCCATGTTTATGGTGTTGGTTTGTCATTTTGATATTGTTGGTTCGTTTTTTAGGTGCCTGTTACTGTTTACGGCATATTTGTCATGTTTTGTAATAATGTTTTAATAAAATATAAAAAAAAAATTCATACATAGGTTCAATACATACACATGTTCAATACATACACACACACACACACACACACACAAGTACAATACATACACACATACACATACAATTCATACACACATACATAGGTGCAATACATACATACACAGGTACAATACATACATACACAGGTACAATACATACATACACAGGTACAATACAAACACATACGTACACAAGTACAATACATACACACACACACACACACGTACACAAGTACTATACATACACATACACAGGTACAATGCATACAGACATTCACATATAGATACACGCACACATTCATATAATACCTACACACATTACATACTAGGGATGTGTCAAAGTGTCGGTATCGGCGGGTATCGGCTATTTTCTCAGTATCGGTTAAAAAAACAGCCGATACCAGCCGATACTTTTCAAAATATCAATATTAGATATGTGCTTAAAAACATCAACATTAACACTCTACCTCACGAGTGAAGAGACGGGGCCAGGAGCTATGAATCGACCCTTGCAACCACAATTAGTTGAGTACACATACACTATCGACAAGTGCCTTTGACAACTATATAAATTGAACGTAGTCGTCATCATTTTAAAAATAAAAAAATAAAAATATAAGAAAAGTATCGGTATCATCCCATAACCAATATACACATATGTATACTTACGCAACTTTACATACATGCATTAGTATGCACATGCGTATATGTACACACACATATGTACAAGAACTTATGTGCACATGGACACGTGTATTCAAGTGCACACGTATATATTTTGACACATATACATATGCATAAATATACATCCGCAAATGTATACACACTTTTTTTACATATGTACATACATATGCACGCCTATACATACACACACAAAAGTGATCATACATTCATACACACATACATTCACTCTTGTTTATATATTTGTATATTTTGGTATATTTAAACCTGCTTCCCACCCTGCACTATTCCTTGTGCATGCATTAAGGTAGACGTGGCTGGGCTTGTGAGATATGGGGATACCTTTCTCGAATCGCTTAGCGGCCGAAATGCCTCTAGATTCCTATGGGAGATCTACCTGGTGTCTTCCTGGAGGGTATTCCGGGAGTCAGCGCCCCCGCGGCCCGGTCCACGACCAGGCCTCCCGGTGGATCAGGTCCTGATCAACCAGGCTGTTACTGCTGGCCGCACGTAGTCCAACGTACGAACTACAGCCCGGCTGATCGGCACCTATATAACATCTCACCTTCACCATACGTCTCACCTTCACCATACATCTCACCTTCACCATACGTCTCAACTTCACCATCTCACCTTCACCATACATCTCACCTTTACCATACATCTCACCTTCACCATACATCTCACCTTCACCATCTCACCTTCACCATACATCTCACCTTCACCATACGTCTCACCTTCACTATACATCTCACCTTCACCATACGTCTCAACTTCACCATACGTCTCACCTTCACCATACATCTCACCTTTACCATACATCTCACCTTCACCATACATCTCACCTTCACCATCTCACCTTCACCATACATCTCACCTTCACCATACGTACCACCTTCACCATACGTCTCACCTTCACCATACGTCTCACCTTCACCATACATCTCACCTTCACCATACATCTCACCTTCACCATCCATCTCACTTTCACCATACATCTCACCTTCACCATACGTCTCACCTTCACCATACGTCTCACCTTCACCACATCTTACCTTCACCATACATCTTACCTTCACCATACATCTCACCTTCACCATACATCTCACCTTCACCATCCATCTCACTTTCACCATACATCTCACCTTCACCATACGTCTCACCTTCACCATACGTCTCACCTTCACCACATCTTACCTTCACCATACATCTTACCTTCACCATACATCTTACCTTCACCATACGTCTTACCTTCACCATACATCTTACCTTCACCATACGTCTCACCTTCACCATACATCTTACCTTCACCATACGTCTTACCTTCACCATACGTCTTACCTTCACCATACATCTTACCTTCACCATACGTCTCACCTTCACCATACATCTTACCTTCACCATACGTCTTACCTTCACCATACATCTTACCTTCACCATACGTCTCACCTTCACCATACGCCTTACGTTCACCATACGTCTTACCTTCACCATACGTCTTATCTAGCCAGGTATTTGTGTGGTTTATAAGATTAAGTCAGGATCTGCTTATTTTGAAAAGTGGTAAAATGTTTTGTTTAGATTTCTGAGGTTTAGCATTTTTTTTTTTTTTTGAAAATGTTCTCTATGAATCTTGCTTTTAGTCAAACTGCTCCATTTGTGTTTGTTCATGGTGAATCTTGTTGTCAATAAAGCTGTTTTACTTGTTTTGAAAGTTGTCTCCTTATTTACATTAGTGTGCTTATTAATGGGACAGTGATGAAATAAGACATTTTTGGAAAATTACTTTTCATTTTAATTATACAAGGCAATGACATGACAGATAATTGATTTAATAAGATATATGACTACCCAATGTTGAACACCTTTTGGCAATTTCTTCATTGTGATAAAAGGTCCTAATAACAGCAGTAATTAACTTCTCCACAGTTGAACAGTCTTGGTTCGCGATCTTGCGTTTGGTTATTTCCCACAGATTCTCAATTGGAATAAGATCGAGAGAGTTTCCATGCCAATTTAAAACTCTCCTCCCGCTCTCTTCGACGAATGTCACCATTTTTCTGGAAGTGTGGCCTGGAGCAAGATCCTGCTGGAAAATGACTTCTCCACCAGGAGAGTATCTCTATCCACAATGGGAAGCAAATAAGTGTCCATGATTTCCTTGTATTTGTCACTGTGCATCGTTCCCTCAGCAATAACAAGACGCCCAGGACCTTTAGCAGTAAAGCTACCGTAAAACATCTTAGATGGTTGTTTTGGCGCTTGTTGAATGTGTCCATTCCCAAGAGGTTTGTCTTTGCTCCGTCTCACTACCACTGATCTGTGCCCATGTACTTCAAACTGCGCCACATATGAAAATATAGCTTTTCTCCATTCATTTGTCGTCCATCCCTTATGATTGAGTGCTCACTGCACCTGTTTTTCTTCATAGCAGCAGTCAATAATACTTTCTTTACAAGCTTTCTGGCAGTTCTGTCAACTTGAAGGAGCCTTCGTCGAACAGTTGAAGAATCATCATTTATGCCAGTTGAAGCCAAAGCTCTCTGTTGATCTTTGTTGGTTTTCTTGAGGTGTTGTCTTGCGTTTTCTTCCACATCCTTCTCGACGCAGCGCTTCACAGTCACCAGTGTCGTCAGCTCTCTTCAGAATCCGACCAGCAGTTGACTTTGTTAGACTTAAATTTTCGGCGATCTGTGTTACTCAACATGATTTCTAAGAGCTAAAATACTTGCATTATTCTTAGGTGTAACATCCATCATGAATTTCAGCAGAATCTTTAGTGAATGTGGCGAAACCACATTCACTCATGGAGCACTCTTGCAGTTATAGCCTTACAGAATAACAGCTGTTGTAGCACTGACGAGAGTCACAGGGTAACACCACAACTGGATGGTTGACAAAAGTCAGAAGCAAACTTTTCTGAAAAGAAAAGAATCCAAACTAGTACATTAATTAAGCCGGAGACTAAGACATATTATGAGATAATCACTAAATTTACTCCTGTCCCAATTAATTTGCACACAGCTTAAGAGAAGCCATGGCCCATGTTGATCATTGCTAGTTGAGATGTTAAACGAGAGTTATTGTAATCACTGTACCTCCTAGCTAAGTGGTAGTTCGTTCCACTCATGACTGAAAGAACCTGGGTTTAATCTCAAGTGGAGCGAGATGTGTGTGTGCCAGTCTCATAACTCCTGCTGCCTCAGTCATCTAGAAATTAGTCGGTAGTTGTGGGTCGCATAAAATCCAAGAAACTAACGCAAATAAGCCACACTGAAGGACTTTCCTGGGTTATTAAGCTTCCTGGTTCAACAATGCGAAGAAAATCTTCCAATGCATTTCTTGTTCAACATGTCACTTTGTCCAGTGCATCAAAAATATTACAGTGACGATATAGTTGACAGTTAACACTGGTGTTGAGATCTTAAAGTGGCTACAATAGTCTCACGTCATGGTATGTGGCTACACCAACTTAATGAAACTGGCAATTTTACAATACAGTAAGTGGTGCCATTATGGGAGTTAATTGCGCATATTAACCCGAAATTAAATATGCTAATAACACGAGATTGTCTTTTGAATGTTGATGTAATGTACTTGTAATTACCTAAATAAAGGAGTACAAAGCCTTGGTACATGAGTGTTGTATTTGACTCCCAGACTAAGTTAAATCTGATGTTCTAAAGTGTTTTTTTATTATAAGCTCTTATATTATCATGGATATTTCAACATGTTTAGGAACTATACAATCAGTTTATTAATTCGGTGTATTTTAACACAATTACGCTCATCAAGGCGATGCCTTGATACTGACGTGGGATTCTTGATCTGACCAGTCCTTCTCTTCCTTGGATCGAACCTAACTGCTTCCCTTCTCCCAGGTGCTTCATGTTTCCTACGTATTTAGCGATTTCCTCTTCTTCCTCTTCTTCTTCTTCTTCTTCTTCTTCTTCTTCTTCTTCTTCTTCTTCTTCTTCTTCTTCTTCTTCTTCTTCTTCTTCTTCTTCTTCTTCTTTTTCTTCTTCTGCTTCTTCTTCTTCTTGTTAAAAATCAATTTCACACTTGAAACTGTGTATTTATTTTTAAGGGGTAACATTTGTGGCTGTTGAGTCTTGGAAGTTCCTCGCTGAATTACTTACGATGGTTCAACCTTCACATTTTCGCCTTCAGAGTGAGGCAAGTTTTTCTTCACAATTTCTTTCTGAATTTCCAGGTGGCACCGAGCCGTTGGTCTTTTATACTGGAGACAGTGTTTCTCACTTTCCAGTCAAGACTTTCACGGGTCTTTTATGTTTTCCCGTTTTTGAAGAGATAGAGAGAGAAAGGAGAGAGAGAGAGAGAGTTAGAGTGAGAGTGAGTCCACGTTATAGATAATTAAGATGTCAGTCAGAGACGAGTGGCATCCGGTGCGTCACTCTCGCCACTCTGGTCTGTGGTGAAAAAAATATATTAACCTTCCTGTTTTTCGGCCACCAGCTCAACAATTCCTTACTCTCCAGTAGTCCAGTCATCTTTGTCTTTCAGTAACCCAGAATCTCTCTATCTCAGTCTTGTAGTCTCCCTGGTTCCAGCCTCTCTCCCGAAGCCGGGTTACTTTACCGTGGTGGTGGTGGTGACTCCCTAGTTCCATCCTCTCTCCCGAAGCCGGGTTACTTTACCGTGGTGGTGGTGGTGACTCCCTAGTTCCATCCTCTCTCCCGAAGCCGGGTTACTTTACCGTGGTGGTGGTGACTGAGCGACTGAGTGCCTAACTATAAACCCCAGGATTCCATCCTTTGGCTTTAAAAACGGAAAAGTTTGCCCTTTCGTCAAAATGTTGTGGCTTTCTTGATGGCATCCTCGGCTCTAACACGGAGGGTTCGGGGGATCGATCACGACACTGGTGACACTACACATATAACCCGCACATTTGATAATGGAATTTAGGACGACGTTTCGGTCCTACTCGGTTCAAGTAGGACCGAAACGTCGTCATACGTTTCTCCTATGTGGGGGTTATTTGTGTATTGTTCCAGTCACGGTATTGTGCCTTTATATTCTTTACGGGTGAAACGTTTGGCATGTTTCCTTACACCTATTGCTAGTCGATTGGTGTGGGTGGCATCCTGGGGGACAAGATTAAGGTAAATCGATCGAAATGGTTCTTGTAGAAATAAATATTGTTATGATTGTTATAATAATAATATTATTATTTTTATTCTCCATGGGGAAGTGGAAAAGAACTCTTTCTCCGTGAGCCATGGGTGTCGTAAGATGCGACTAAAATCCCGGTAACAAGAAGCGTGTACAACCCATTCTGTATAAATTACTAAACTTGAAAAGAAAACCTTTTCGTTTTTTTCAGGTCGCCCAGCCCCGGTGGGACACGGCCGGTGTGGTGAAAAAAAAATTATTATGCGGAACAAATTATTAAGGAAACTTCTTGTGCAATATACTCTGTTTACACGGCGTCGTGAGCGACACGCAACAGTAGACTACAAGAACTGAATAAATGGTTGAGGAAAAAACAGACAGGCGTGCAACACTTGTGCAACATTTGGGTATATTTATTCTGGGGACGTTTCGCCAGTTAGTGGCTTCTTTAGTCCAATACAGGTGAGAAGGAGGTTAAGGTAATCAGTCCCTGAGACTACAAGGTAACTAATGGTAGGTGAACAGAGGCAACAGGAGTGAGGAGACTCGCCCTAGTTTGCATTCTGGTCGCTAAGTTACGAGGTAGACCTATGACTTAGACAACTTTATAGATACAGTTTGAACTGCAACAAATTGAGCTAGATTTACTGTTTTATATTGTGATTATATCGACAACATGAGGGTAATTTAGTCACGATAGCCGAAGTGACGTTGATAACAGCAAGGTGTCAAGGTAGCAACAACTTGGCAATAATAACAGCTTAATCTTAAAGCTATAAATAATAGCCTCGTTGTTCTAGAACTAAGTGGATCAGAACCCACAGCCATGTTTCCCCGACTCTAAGTCACCTTAACATGGTGTGGAGTCGAAGCTGAGTGCTGCATCGGTGTTGTGTTGAAGCAACCTGCTGCTCACTCACCCTTACAGCCCCGGTGGCCTGGTGGCTAAAGCTCTCGCTTCACACACGGAGGGCCCGGGTTCGATTCCAGGCGGGGTGGAGACTTTTCGACGTGTTTCCTTACACCTGTTGTCATGTTCACCTGGGTGTTAGTCGACTGGTGTGGGTCGCATCCTGGGGGACAAGATTGAGGACCCCAATGGAAGACAGACAGTCCCCGATGACACACTGACTTTCTTGGGTTATCCTGGGATAAAAAATCCGAAGAAAATCTTATATCTTATCTTAAATAGGAGAAATTAATGCAATTCTTCACTGTTAATATTTTTTTTTAGTTTACCATAGAAGTGAATAATAGGTTATGTATGATATATAAGAAATGTATAAAAGTTTTTCAGCGAAGATAATATTAATAGTATATACTCTTTAGATTTTTTTCCCTAAAAAATCTTGTGTCTGTATAATAGATGAACTTTGTTTAAAGACCCTAGCACTCAAAACCTTCTTTACTTCCTCCAACCCTGATCCCTCCTTCCGTTTACCCTTTACACTCTCCAAATCATCCTATTTTGCTCCATCGTCTCTAAAATATCCTCACCACCACAACAGCCACGCTCGTCAGTCTAGTGAATAATAATACTGATAACCTCACACATTGTAATGACTTATATGTATTTCCCTGAGCTATGTGATAGTTGTTTCTTAATACTCATTATTAATGATTGTTTTTTATTCATTCTTACAGGTGAGCTTCGTGGAAACAGAGTTATCTTCTTTAGTAAGTATAAGAGAGAGAGAGAGAGAGAGAGAGAGAGAGAGAGAGAGAGAGAGAGAGAGAGAGAGAGAGAGAGAGCAAGAGAGCAGACATCTGAGAGGGAAGAAGAGGAAGTGAGAATGAAGGTATCAGACAGGGTCACCCACCATCCACACTCCACTCTCTGTTATTATATATTTGAGTTTTTTTTTCTGAGTTTATCTTTGAAGGTTGTTAGGTGACCTCTACTCAACCTCAACCACCACTACAACTACCACCACCCACCACAACCACCACCACAACTATCACAACCCACCACAACCACTACCTCCCGTCACAACCACCTCCCACAACAACCACCACCTCTCTTTTTAGCTCAAGTCCCCTCAAAGCTTTGAGGGGACTTGAGCTAGAGCTAGTCACGGCAACGCTGGCGGGAGATTCGCCTGTAAAAACTGGCATTTGTGGTCATAGTGGTGCCTATGCTAACACCACCTCACCATAACCACCACCTTACACAACCACCACCTCCCACCACCACCACTACCTCACACAACCACCACCTCCCACCACAACCACCACCTCCCATCACAGACCACCTCCCACCACAACCGCCACCTCTCACCACAACCACCACCTCCCACCACAATCACCACCTCCCATCACAACAACCACCTCCCACCACAACCACCACCTCCCATTACAACCACCACCTCCCATTACAACCACCACCTCCCATTACAACCACCACCTCCCATCACAACCACCACCTCCCACCACAACCACCACCTCCCACCACAACCACCACCTCCCATTACAACCACCACCTCCCATCACAACCACCACCTCCCACCACAACCACCACCTCCCACCACAACCACCACCTCCCACCATCTCACACAACCACCATCTCCCATCACAACCACCACCCCCATCACAACCACCACCTGACACAACCACCATCCCCCATCACAACCACCACCTCCCACCACAACCACCAACTCCCACCACAACCACCACCTCCCACCACCTCACACAACCACCATCTCCCATCACAACCACCACCCTCATCACAACCACCACCTGACACAACCACCATCCCCCATCACAACCACCACCTGACACAACCACCATCCCCCATCACAACCACCATCCCCCATCACAACCATCTCGTATTAATATTGGTAGAATTACCGACAATATGTTAAGTAAAAGGACACAAATGCAACTAATGTGACATTTTATTGTTGCAACGTTTCGCTCACCAGGAGCTTTGTCAAGCCGTTACAAACAATACATGGACACAGAAGGTATATATAAGCTTAGAGTGAGGTGTAGGACAAGTAGAGGTAGTAGTAGTAGTTATACATGGGGTGGAAAGGTCAGCTGGTACATGAGAAAGAAAGGTTACAAAAGCCATGGCTTGGGTAACATAAAAAATAGGTTGGGCAAAGGTATATGGATGGATGTGAGAAGGCATGTTTCAGTGACCCTCCTCTATTACATAAGAACATAAGAAAGGAGGAACACTGCAGTAGGCCTATTGGCCCAAACTGGGCGTGTCCTTTATGTTGTAGCAATTATGTGATGGTTTGATGTTAAGTTAGGTAAGTTTTTTTTAATAATTCAGGGAAAAAGTTTTGTCGTATAAGTTCAAATGCGGAATGAAGACTAAAATATTATGAACTTATATGAAAAGCTCTAGAAGGTAATGTGGAAATCAAATATCGTTTATACTACAATGATACAAATGATGAGAATTTTGTAGACAAGTCAGTAAATATTTTTGACGATACACTGAAGTGTTAAAAGTGTTATTAGCACTATGACTCACAAGAATTTCAAGAAAAGGTAATGTTCCGTTCGTCTCTGTATGAAAATTCAGTATCTGTCTATAAACCTTCCAGGTCCCAAAGTATCCCCCACTGCAACCCCATCTCTGTCTATAAACCTTCCAGGTCCCAAAGTATCCCCCACTGCAACCCCATCTCTGTCTATAAACCTTCCAGGTCCCAAAGTATCCCCCACTGCAGCCCCATCTCTGTCTATAAACCTTCCAGGTCCCAAAGTATCCCCCATTGCAACCCATCTCTGTCTATAAACTTTCCAGGTCCCAAAGTATCCCCCATTGCAACCCCATCTCTGTCTATAAACCTTCCAGGTCCCAAAGTATCCCCCACTGCAGCCCCATCTCTCTCTATAAACCTTCCAGGTCCCACAGTATCCCCCACTGCAACCCCATCTCTGTCTATAAACCTTCCAGGTCCTAAAGTATCCCCCACTGCAAACCCATCTCTGTCTATAAACCTTCCAGGTCCCAAAGTATCCCCCATTGCAACCCCATCTCTGTCTATAAACCTTCCAGGTCCCAAAGTATCCCCCACTGCAACCCCATCTCTGTCTATAAACCTTCCAGGTCCCAAAGTATCCCCCACTGCAGCCCCATCTCTGTCTATAAACCTTCCAGGTCCCAAAGTATCCCCCATTACAACCCCTTCTCTGTCTATAAACCTTCTAGGTCCCAAAGTATCCTTGCAACCATCTTGCTAAACTTCAGTCCCAAGTATCCCACTCAAACCTCTGTCTATAAACCTTCCAGGTCCCAAAGTATCCCCCACTGCAGCCCCATCTCTGTCTATAAACCTTCCAGGTCCCAAAGTATCCCCCACTGCAACCCCATTTCTGTCTATAAACCTTCCCATTAAATGCAAAATAACTACCTGTTGCCTATTAAAACTTTGAATACGATCATTATCTTTAAATAGATACTCTATTTAAAGATAATAGATGTTCTACATAATGATCGTGTTCTTCCTTCTGCTGGACCTTGATTTTGTTTCGTCTCCTCCGACTAATGAGAACTGGTGGTGGCAACTTTTAATAATAATAGACGTAATTACGCATTATCTCTCTTGTTCCTTTTTTTTTTTTTTTTTTTTTTACTCTTGACTTCAGTGTGTGGGAGCGTAGTCGCTATGTTTTGTACGATGACCTCTTAACCCAGGCTGGTGTGTACACTTACTGTTTGTACATGTTACTATGGTCATACGTACAGAAATTAATATGCACACACACACACAAACACTATCCCTACCGTCATGTCATTTATATATACCAGAAACAGCATCGGTCCCAGGACTGACCCATGCGGAACCCCACTCGTCACAGGCGCCCACTGTGATACCTCGTCACGTAGTGTGTGTATGTGTATGTTTACTCACCTAGTTGTGGTTGCAGGGGTCGAGGAGCTATGACTCGACCCCTGCAACCGCAACTAGGTAATACACACACACACACACACACACTACGTGACGAGGTATCACAGTGGGCGCCTGTGACGAGTGGGGTTCCGCATGGGTCAGTCCTGGGACCGTGCTGTTTCTGGTACTATATGTAAATGACATTACGGTAGGGATAGACTCAGAAGTGTCCCTGTTTGCAGATGATGTGAGTTAATGAGGAGAATTCAGTCGGATGAGGATCAGGCAGGACTACAAAAGGATCTGGACAGGCTGCAGGCCTGGTCCAGGAACTATCTCCTATTGTTTAACCCCACCAAATGCAAAGTCATGAAGATCGGGGAAGGACAAATAGAATTGCGGACAGAGTACAGTCTAGGGGAGGATGAAGACTAGAAACTTCACTCAAGGAAAGGGATCTTCGGGTGAGTATAATACCAAGCACATCGCCTAAGAATGGCATTTCGATACCTCAGTAAGAAGTCGTTCAAGACTCTGTACACCGTGTACGTCAGGCCCATATTGGAGTATGCAGCACCAGTTTGGAACTCACACTTGGTCAAGCACGTCATGAAATTAGAGAAAGTGCAAAGGTTTGCAACAAGACTAGTCCCAAAGCTAAGGGACATGTCCTACGAGGAGAGGTTAAGGGAAATCGATCTGAAGACACTAGAGAACAGGAGAGACAAGTGGGACATGATAACGCCATATAAAATTCTAAGATGGAGGAATTAACAAAGTGGACAGAGACAGGATGTTCCAGAGATGGGACACAGAAACAAGGAGTCACAATTGGAAGTTGAAGCATCAGATGAGTCACAGGGATGTTAGGAAGAATTTATTCAGTCATAGAGTTGTCAGGAAGTGGAACAGTCTGGAGGCAGGAACATACATAGCTTTAAGAAGAGAGAGTAGACCTAGTAGCGACCAGTGAAGAGGCTGGGCCAGGAGATGTGAATCGACCCCTTCAACCACAACCAGGTGAGTACACACATACACGCACACACGTATGCATAATGTTCATATATTGCTGCATTTATGACCTTTAGCGTGCATTGAGAGTCAGAAGAGGCTGGGCTTATAGAATAAAAGGATACCTTTCATGGATGGCGCAGCGCCTGAACTGCATCTAGTTACTCAACACTTCTGCACACTGAAGTGTCGTGGTTATGTCGACGTGCAGTTTTGAATTATCTTCAATCTTCATTTAAAACTATATGTGTTTTTGTCTCTGCGCCTTACAAGAAAGGTGTTCCGTCTCTTATATGCCCCGCCACCCGTCACACTTGGATGGTAAACAGTTCATAAACATTTTACTTCGCCTTAATGGTAAAATGTGAATCGGTGCCAAGAGTATTATTATTAACGTTAAGTCAGGGAAAAGGACTCAGTAGTCAAACAAAGTCTTTTATTCAACAGAATTATATGTGATCTTCATAACAATTCTGAGATGAAAGTATTCTTGGTTTACGAATTTGCTTGTCAGCCACCTTCCCTTTTCCATGATGCTGAAGCTAACAAAGAGTGTCCATGGCATCTTCTAAAATCACTTATTATCCAGGAAACAAACATGCCAAAAAATGCTTTTGTTTTAGACGTTGGTCATTTACTGCATAGAATTGTGTATCCAGGCAAGTTGGTGAACATCAGTTATATGATTCATACACTGCAACATTCAACAATGAGAGCTCAACAGAGACCCGGAGCTCAGAAATGTACATCCCATATCATCTATATCAGAATCAAACACTATAGTGTTTGATTCTGATATGGAAGGCACTACTTCCCCAGCAACATTCTTGGCTAACAGTAACAATAAGATAAGGCCAACAGAAACTGCCTGAAATGATGTTTATGGTCGGTATACATGGAAAACAGACTGAGGCAGACGCAGACGCAGACGCACTGATTATCTCGACAGCTTTTGCCATAGCAGAGTCATAGGATCTACTGGTTGTTGTTGCTGGGACAGACTTACTGGCCATGCTGGTGGCTACAGCAACCACTGCTACCGCAAGCATGTGATGTTCTGACATTCAACCACTGGCTGTGATAGTGTGTCAAGCACCAACCTTTTAACATTGTACACAAAAAAGAACTGTTGCATGCTGGACACGTTCACAAAGCCTGGAAGCATTCATGATGAGGTAAAACATGCAGTCCTAAACTGCTTCCCGCTGGAACCTTTAAAACACTCCATGAATATCGCCATATTGCATTCAGAAGAACGATCCAGCGACGCTCCCTTACTGCAACATTTTAACTAGTGCTGCAACACGGCAACATTTGTATCGCACTTATCATAATCTTCAAGAATGAATGGGAAATCCTTTGCCATTAACATAATGGGGATGAAAATCACAAGATAACAGCCTCATAGCAGAAGAAACCGAACTTCTTGTGGCCCCTGAGAGCCCGTTCATCATAGTGTCACGTAGATGCAGAGCTGATGTTTGTGGTATGGCATGTGGGTGCATTAAACTTAGACTGTTTTGCACCTCAGTGATGTGTAGTAAATGCAATGGTCAAACCTGCAGCAATAATGAATTACCATTGTTTGATACCGACGATGAAGGGATCTGACCTACATTATTGGACACTGTTGAAGATATAACCACGATCGATGCGCCATAATACTGAAAGATTGTATCTTTGCCTTAATTTTTTTTTATATAATTACAGTTGCATAGATGACAATGACAGTGTGAGGAATTTTCATTATAAGTTTCTAAATACATTTGGTTTTGAAAGCCATGTGAGCCCCAATATTATTGTTTATTGGATCACTGATTTCTTAACATTGCTTGGTCTTAAAATATGTTTTGAGAGACTTTAATTATATTTCCATCATGTCTGAATGCAAAGACACAAGAAAATAAAGCGCAGCAGCCATGTTGGATGCTATTTTGAATTCTTGCTTTTAGCGCAAGATAAATTTTCAGGGACTTGATATATCCAGGAAAAAGTTATCTGTGGATAAATTACATTTGTAGAGCACCAACAATTTGTACAGGAACATAAGAAAAACTGTACTTATCTTTGTTGCTGGGTCAGCTTTCTGCAGCTGCACCCAGAAAGCTCCTCCAATGTGACCCAGTGTGTTCTACCGCCACTTAGCTGTTGGGGACAAAGAAGTATAAAGTGAGTATGTGAATAATTGCCCCTGAGGAGTGTATGGCAATATACATTCAGTAACTGAATACTGAACAATGCTGGGTACTCACTGGGTTGGGCTAAAAAGCCCAAGTTTCACCGGGTGTATGATAGATCTGCCCAGAACATACATCAGTTCCTAACTGCACAGTCAACTGAACTTCTAAATGTTTAAGCAGACTTACCTGGGTATGTGTATCGGACCCTTAAGTATCACCCGGATAACCACTATCTTGATTGAAAAATAAGTGTCTTTGATGAATGTCACTCATTCTAGTCTGGAACTTTATAACACTCACAATGTCACTGTACGTTCTTCAATATTTGTCTATTTGTTCATCTCACAGAAATGTCATAAGAAGCTGCGCACACTTCTTTGTAATATACTGCTAATGTGTATTGTCTTTTATGCACATAAACACGCGGAACAGTGTTCTTTATTCGTTATCCCGGTGTTAATGCCCCACCTGGCAGGTTTTAAAGCAATCTCATCCTAGGCGCCCTCTGCTGGCCTGGCTTGCCCTGGGCGTCACCTGACACACAAAAGAAGTGTCGATTAAGCATGTTTCTTTTGCTTGCCAAACTTCTACAGGAAGCAATGCAGAATGCTTGATTTCTTGATGTCTGGGCTTAGACGACTGTGTATGCTATCTTTAACAAGGTACTAAAGTGGGTGCAGGATTTTCTTAATTTTCCTACTGCTGTAAGAGATCGATTGTCTCTCATTAACACCATCCTAGTTGCAACAGTGGTCAGCCATGACGTATCTTACAAGGAAGTGGCGTGTCTAGTGACTGGTGCTGGAAAAGCATCTGTTTCCAATTACTTGATACGGAAGCAAACAAGACGCCACTGCCCTTTCTGAGAGGGCTGGGCCCCTCAGTTGAAAGACTGAAGGGGCTGAAGGGGGCCGATACCCCCCTTCTAGAGAAATTTCTCCACATTATCAATTAAAAGTTATCAGTTTTTTTTTCCAGGGTTTAGGGCTTTTAGGAGCTACTGCTCTTTAACTCTTTATTCAACCTGAAGAAGTGCAAATTAATAAAGTTACTCTCTAGAACAGGAGACGGGAAATACAGCCTGAAAGGGCTACAGATAACATAATTTGAAATAAAACATTGAGCTAAACTGTCACCTGTAGCATGGAACTATATCATCAGCGGCACATACTAGGTCAGGAAATGTAAAGACATTCTTCACGAAGTCTAAGAACCATTCCAATTATTTTTAATCGTCTATGTTTGATCAGTCCTCAAAGATACAATGTTCAGTGACTCGCGAAACAAACCAGGGAAGGGGTGGGGTTAGAACCCATGGCGAATGAGTCGTAAACTCCAGGTCAATTAAATTTAAAACTTACCAGTAGAAAGTTTAATGTTACGACTCGGTACTGGTCGAGAAACTACGAGAGAAGAATTACGAGGAAAAGTTCTAAGAACGTGACCTGACGTCAGTGTAGGAGTGTGGATAAAGAGGTACAGGTGACTGTATAGGTGTCCCGTAGCTCGATTGTTAGCGCACTCAGCTCACACACTGAGGTCCTTGGTTTGATCCCCGATACGGGTGGAAACATTAGGATGTGTTTCCCTAAGACACCTGCTGTCCCTGTTCACCTATCAGTAAAATAGGTACCTGGGTGTTAGTCGACTGGTGTGGGTCGCATCCTGGGGAACAAAACTGACCTAATTTGCCCGAAATGCTCTGCAAAACAAGGGCCTTTCTATATAGTATGTCAGTGATGTCAGCTATGGTCTGTATACGTTGTACATGTACCTGTAGAAATAAAGATTATTATTATTATTATTATTATTATTATTATTATTATTATAGTAAGACTGAATTCAAAACTAGGGCACATGGAATCCCTAAACCCAAAGTTAATATAGAGACATTAGAAAGCATTTTAAAGCGTGCTAATAGTTAGTAGACCATAGTGGCGGAACTAAGAGCTAGAGTTTGACTGAACAAACTATGTTGGTTAATTACGATAAGGAAATTGCACTCACACGTTTACTTACACAGTTCGTGTTCATGATGTTATAATTTTAGTGTGGCTTTCACTCGGTAGGCGATATTGTTGATAATTACAAGCACTGGTCCTTGCATGATGCTGGGCGGTCCCTGGTACCCTTGACCTGGGCTCTGCTTACCTGTTGGCTACCTGGAAGAAGACAACCTGGTAGCCATGACCTGGGCTCTGCTTACCTGTTGGCTACCTGGAAGATATACACACAGTTACAATATAATGCGATCATTTATTGACGACTTTTTTTTCTTTGTGACTTGATAAAGCCCACTATGTGGGTGAAACATCGCACTATGTGGGTGAAACATCGTTTACTACATTTCTCTTTCCTTTTTTTTTCTGCCGTGTCGGTATTTTATACCATTTCTCTCGTTGTTGGTATCTGCAGATTTTTTTCAGGGCTCATCGGCCCGCCGGGCTGTCTCAGACATATCTTCCTCAGTCACGAAATCGTGAGTTTTAAGAATCCCTCGCCATGGGTTCAAGACCCGCCCGTTCCGTGATCAGTCTTCCTAGTTGACGGCTACTGACACACAGTCACACTAGAGACACCACAACCTAGGTGATCAAGAATGCTCTCAGATTACGTGAAAGCAATTACAGGCTCCTTGGTATTTCGCAACATATCTGAAGGAAATGGGTTCATAAGTCTTGATTTCTTCCTGTATTTCAGCTCTTGTTTACCTCCGAATTGCTGTCCATTGTCCACTCTCTTGCCAGGTCACATAATGGGTAATTTCAGTGTGCAGTTTAGATATATTTTTTTATTCGGATTTTAGTTTGCGTGATTTTAGAAATTTCTAACAATTTAGATGTTTAAATTCTAGAGGCAGTGAATGTTTTTAGTTTATTCTCAAGATCGGAAATTTCACCTGATTTTAAATGTATTTACTGATATACAATAATATTCCAGTGTAGAGAATAAGTGCCTTAAAGAATATAATTTAGCTTCTCTTGAAGGTTCTTGTTATCCTTTGTGTGATGTCCTTGTAGCTGTCGTAATAACACTTATGTGTCAAATTATATTCCTTTGTTGTACCATAATAGAAAGAAATTTTTCTTCGCTAAACATCATGTTCTCTGGAATCCAACATGATTCCAGAGAACATGAGGTTGTGCACTATGTTCTCCTTTCAAGCAAATATTATGCAAACTTTAGGATTACATGGGAAAAAACAGTTACAGTGCTCGTGTGTGTGTGTTGTGTGTGTGTGTGTGTGTGTGTGTGTGTGTGTGTGTGCAGTGATGAAGGGGATAGGGGACGCTACAGTGCCTGCGTGTGTATTCAGTGAAGGGGGTTGTGAGGAGGTTACAGTATTCACCTATTTGTGGTTGCAGGGGTCGAATCTTAGCTCCTTGCCCCGCCTCTTCGCTAGTCGCTAGTAGCGACTAGCGAACTTTTGCACTTTCTCCTGTTTCTTGACGTGTTTGACCAGTTGTGGGTTCCATACTGGTGCTGCATACTCCAATATGGACCTGATATGCACGGTGTACAGTGTCGTGAATGACTCATTTCTTAGATGTCGAAACGCTGTTCTTAGGTTTGCCAGGCGCCCGTATGCTGTTATTTGGTTGATGTGCGCCTCAGATATGCCCGGTATGATATTCACCCCGAAGATCCTTTTCAAGTGAGTTTTGCAGCTTTTGATCCCCTAGGCTCTACTTCCCAAGCTTCATGACTTTGCACTTGGTGGGGTTAAACTCCAGAAGTCATTTGTCAGACCAGGCTTGCAGCCCGTCCAGATTCCGTTGTAAACTTACCTGATTCTCGTCTACTTGTATTCTCGTTATTAGTTTCACATAGTCTGCGAACAGGGGCACCTCTGAATCTATCCCTTTCATCATGTCATTCACGCATACAAGAAATAGCACTGGATGGTACTGACCCTTGCGGAACTCCACCCTGACACCTCGTTATTTACCATTTTGTCCTAGGCACATGTCGATTCGTCACTACCAACACACGTTGTTTTCTTCCTGTTAAGTATTCCCTGATTCATTGCACTACTTTCCATTCTATTCCTGCCTGCTTCTCTAGTTTTTGAACCAGTCTGTTGTGTGGTACTGTGTCGAAAGCCTTCTTACAGTCCAAGAAGATTAGATGCAGTCTACCCATCCCCCTCTCTCCTGCTTACTTCTGTTATCTTGTCGTAGAACTCCAGTAGGTTTGTGATGCAGGATTTCCGTTCCTTGAAGCTGTGCTGGTTGTCATGTATGAGCCCGCTCCTCTCTTGGTGCTCCACCATTCTTCTCCTGATAATCTTCTCCATAACTTTACATACTATACATGTCAGTGACACTGGTTTATAGTTTAGTGCTGCCTGTCTGTCTCCTTTCTTAAAAATTGAAATTACATTTGCTGTCTTCCACACCTCAAACTTATTTCAAATAGATTTATTGAAGATTGTTGTTAGCGGCACACATCTGCATCTGCTCTCTCTCTCAGAACCCATGGAGAGATGTTATCTGGGCCCACCACCTTCGAGGTATCTAGTTCATCTAGCAGTTTTTTCACCTCCTTCTCGGTTGTGTGTAGTGTGTCCAGAGCACTTGCTGGTGCACTCTACTGCTTCAGTTTGCTGGAAGCCTTTCTGTCTCCACTGTGAATACCTCCCCTCCCTTCTTACTTGTACTGAGCTCTTCACATACTTCCTGGCCCCTCCCTGTAAGCTCCCCTCCTTCCTTCCTCAGCCTGATTACCTGGTCCTTGACTGTTGTTTTCCTCCTGATATGGCTTTATAACAACTTTGGTTCAGATTTTGCTTTTGATGCTATGTTGTTCTCATATTGCTACTGGGCCTCTCTGCTTATCCATGCATATTTGTTTCTGGCTCTTCGATTTAGTTCCTTGTTTTCCTGGAGCCTTTGCCTTCTATATTTTTTCCATGCTCTAGCACACTTGGCTTTGGTCTCCATTGTTTCTGTTGCCCTTTGGTACGAACTTCTCCTCTGCCTCCCTTCACTTTGTGGTCACCTCTTCCATCATTTATTTCATTTACTGTTTGTCCCTCTAGCTCTCTTTACCACTGCACCTTATACAGGAATTGCCTCATACCTGTGTAGTCTCCCTGTTTTTTAAGTTTGGCTTCTCCTGTCCTTATGTTGTTTCACTATCCACTGTTAACTAAGGACCACATGATCGCTAGTGCTGAGGGGCCTTTCAAGCATAATATCCCTTATGTTTGAACTGCTTAAGGTGAATACAAGGTCCAGCCTTGCTGGTTCATCTTGTCCCTAACATGTTGGTGCATGAAATTTTCCAGTACTGCCTTCAGCATCTTTCCACATTTCTAGTCCCCCATGTGGCTCCAGGTTTTCTCAGTCAATTTCCTTGTGACTGAAATCCCTCATGTGAGCCCTTCTGGCCACCTCAGCTAGTGTGTCCACCATTGCTCTGTTGCTCTCATCGTACTCTTATCCTGGTCTCTTGCTGTTCAATGGCAGATTGTACATCACTGCTATCATCACTTTTGGACCCCTCGGTCTGAAGTGTTCCTATTTAGTCACCTGCTTTCCCTCTGTCCATGCCTCCCATTTCCTCAAAACTCCACTAGTTTTTGATGAGCAGTGCAATTCTTCCTTTCCCTCTGTTTTTCCTGTCTTTCCTCACTCTTATTTGTTATTCCATCTGTGTTGGTGTACCATACCTTCAGCATCCTTTCCAGTACTGTATTCTCGGGGGTGGGAGGGGTTGATGTGGGTGTGGAGTGTGGCTTGTTTCTGGGTATTGTATCTGTGGGTGGTTGTGTTGTTTTCCCAAGGATGCGCTCGCCCGTCTGTCGATGCCTGTCCTGTCTCTCCTTCCTGCCACTGGTGTCTTCTTACCCTCTTTCAGTTGTTCCCATTCTTTTCGTTTCTGTCACAGTCGAGGTACACTCGCTGGTATTTTTGGGAGTCTTTTGACAATGGTTTATGCTGCATCATCTTATTTCATACCATTTCTGTTTTGAATGTCAATTTCATTGGACTTTTTTTTTCCTCAAATATCACCTAAGTCTCTGAAATTTTGCAAGCTGGGTTATGTGCTTCTCTTCTGTTATTGTGATGATCCTCTCAATCTCTTTTACCTCTCCCTGTCTTCTTTCATTGTAGGTCCTTCCTTCCATCTCATGAAGTCCATGAATAATTAGCAACCTCTCCCTCTCTTCCCATTTCTTTTCCCTCCATATCTCTGAATCCACTTTAAGTATGTCCTTAGTTGTTTCCTCCTATCTCCCGGACGTCCGGTTGGCCTGATATTGCTTCTGCAAGGTACTTCTTAGCTCCTCCTCCTTCAGTAACCTCACTGTCCACTGATATTCCTGTTCCCAGCACCTTGCTCATTTCAGTCCTCATCTCTATATCCCACTTAAGCACTTCCAATTTCTCTCTGTCCATTGATGTTCCTGTTCCCAGAACCTTGCTCCTATTGGTCTTCCTCTCAACGTCCTGCTTCATCACTTCCAATTCCTCTGCTAGGCTCTGTATCTTTGCCTCAGCAGCTGCAGCTCATAATTCCCACTTCTTGCCCTCTGCAGATATCTTCTCCACCATTTTATTGCAAAACTCAATTGGCCTTTTTCCCCATTCTTGTTCCAGTGTGCTCTTGATCCTTTCTGCCCATGCTTCTGGCCGATACAGCCATTATGTTGACTGTGTCAGCCACCTGTTACTGAATCAGCCACCTGTTGGCTTTATCAGCCACCTGTTGGCTTTATCAGCTACCTGTTGGCTGTATCAGCCACCTGTTGGCTGTATCATCCAGGGAAGGGCCTTAAGCCACATGCCATATCCAAGGCTAGTGTTATATTCAAGAGCTGGCTTGTATGGAAGGTTTAAGCCAAGTGCGGCGATATTCTAAGCCAGGTGACTCACTGAGAAATCTAGGTGACTCACCTAGATATCCAGGAAAGATAAGTAGCGCGCCACGTGCTTCATCTGACCCAGCTGGTTGATACCCCACACCAGCTGGTTAATACAACACACCAGCTGGTTGATATACATCTGGATGACACTACACACCAGCTGGTTGACACCACCCACCACCTGATTAACATATACCAACCAGTTGATTGACATACATCAGCTGGTTGACACCACACAACAGCTGGTTGACACAATCGAACAGCTGGTTGACACCACCCAACAGCTGGTTGACACCACCCACCAGCTAGTTGCTTACCTAAGGTGTCACGGTTAGGTAGACGGCCGTGCTGGTCGTAGAGTTTCTCCGTGGCGCGTCACGACACCTGCCATGGATAATACACGCACAGTTTCGATTAGCCAGGAGGGTTCACTTGTCCGCAGACACCGCCAGTGTGGCTAGCCCAGAGGGTCGTAAGTTTATTTAGGTATACATGAATACAGTTACACAAAGTATCATACATAGTAACATGTATAAATTACCTAGGATAACCCTCCCCCCCAAAAAAAAAAAAAAAAAAGGACTGACGTGTTTTCACTGGTGTCCGTAACCAGGGGTTCATAAACCCTTGGGGTGGGATTCGTAACCAGGGGTTCATAAACCCTAGGGGTGGGATTCGTAACTAAGGGTTCATAAACTCTAGGGGTGGGATTCGTAACCAGGGGTTCATAAACCCTAGGGGTGGGATTCGTAACCAAGGGTTCATAAATCCTAGGGGTGGGATTCGTAACCAAGGGTTCATAAATCCTAGGGGTGGGATTCGTAACCAAGGGTTCATAAATCCTAGGGGTGGGATTCGTAACCTTTCTACTGACATTTACGACTTAGGTTCGATATTACCAGTCATTTTCCCCGTCTCCATTATTAGGCCTAACAAAGAAACTCAAGACATGGAGGAAGAAAGAACGAAGAGAGGAAAAACAATTTGATGAAGGAAGAAAGAGTACATACAGCGCTGCCTGGTAGTCAACGCTCTCGCCTCACACACTGAGTGTCCGTGATTCAATCCCCGGCCGGGTGGAAACATTTGGCGTGTTTCCTTACAACTGCGGCCCCCGTTCACCTAACAAGCAAGTAGGTACCTGGGTGTTAGTCGACTGGTGTGGGGTCGCATCCTTGAGGACAAAACTGAAGGACCACAATGGAAATAAACAGATAGTCCTCGATGACGCACTGACTTTCTTGGGTTATCCTGGGTAGATAACCCTCCGAGGTTAAAAATCCGAACAAAAATCCTATATTTTCTCAAACACATTCACATCAACGGGAACATGGCTGCTGCGTTGCCGCAGTTCCTGTTTTGTAGGAGCCGTTGATGACAGTGTTACTGGCGTGACGTTGTTTACTGACGGCTCGTGGCACTTGTCTACGTCACTCCTCAGACGGACATCCAGGGAAGAATAAATAGGCACAATGCCAAGTCGGATCGAAACGTTGTTATAAGTTTCACTCTCCTGTGTTGTGTGTACGGTGAGTCCGGACTCACACAGATATGTGGTGATACGAGGAACCAGCATCTTGAAGCAGAGGTTTGTAGAACGATTAGTTTTTTCCCCCGGGTCGTCATTCATTCAGATCAGCGGCGAATGAACTTAGCTTTATGTGTTAACTATGTTGAAAAGTAACCAGTGATGTCCCCAGTTAACTCGGGTAACAGACCAGGTTCTTCTCTGATGAACTCATCCAAATCTGAAAAATCTGGAAAATTACTTTGACGAGCTGGTCGTGGCCATACAAGTCCAGCTTGGTCTGGAACTCTTCCACCTTGTCACCTGCAGGTGACTTGCCTTGCATTTGTTCCTTGTGTTGGTTGAGAAGGTCAGATACATCTGAAGGGGATACTACACAGGCAATGAACCCTAGATCAATTAAGTTCTCACACACCTTTGAATGCAGATCACGAAGAAAAAAATCTACCTGTGTAAGGAGCTCCAACATACGGTTAAGAATATGCGGACGTGAAGGTCACCTCACCTTAGTATGAAGCAAGAGAATCCAGTGTTTAGAAACCATCACAAAAAGCTTTGAACTTGTGGTGATTCAGCGCACGAGTGCGAATGTAGATAACAGCCTCTGTAACTTTCTGCAAAAAAACATTTGCAGATTTGCAGGAAGTTTTTATTTTTTGGAGTTAATACCTTTGTTTACAACTGCGGTAAAGCCTGACCTAAACCCCCACCATGGCTGGTGCCCCATCAGTACAAACTGACCCGACAATGTCCCACGTGAGGCTTTCTCTCAAAGAAGTCCTCTGGTACTCTTGCCCTGTCAGGGGCGTCTGTGGTCTGTGCCAGAGATTCACATAAGAGAAATTCTTCCTTTAGTCCTTTGTTATATATGTAGCGTACCAACACGAGAAGCTGTGCAACGTTAGCAACATCAGACGATTCATAAAGTTGCATATGCAGATTTTTTGCTAGACTACATCTAGTTTGTAAAATAACTTGAATCCATCATATATACTCACGTACCTTTCGCCCAGGTAGATCTGTCTATGACTTGATAAAGCCCACTGCGTGGGCGAAACATTGTCAATAAAGGATCACATTATACTGATTATGTGTTTATATTGCCATAACTTGATAGCAAATATCTTCAGACATTTCACTAATACATCGACGAATCTTGTCACTAGAGAAGGGTTTGTACAGTGTTACTAGAGTACAATCTAGAGTACAATGTTACTACAGTTTTACAAGAGTACAGTGTTACTAGAGTATAGTGTTTCACTAGAGTAGTGTTACTAGAGTATAGTGTTTTACTAGAGTAGTGTTACTAGAGTACATACAGTGTTACTAGAATATAGTGTTAATACACCACAATAATATTAGGGCACAGAGTTACTAGAGTATAGTGTTTCACTAGAGTAGTGTTACAAGAGTGCAGTGTTACTAGATAATAGTGTTTCACTAGTGTTACTAGAGTGCAGTGTTACTAGAGTATAGTGTTTCACTAGTATTACTAGAATGCAGTGTTACTAGAGTACAATCTAGAGTACAATGTTACTACAGTTTTACAAGCGTACAGTGTTACTAGAGTATAGTGTTTCACTAGAGTATAGTGTTTCAGAAGTGTTACTAGAGTGCAGTGTTACTAAAGTACATATAGTGTTACTAGAGTATAGTGTTAATAGACCACAATGTTATTAGGGCACAGTGTTACTAGAGTACAGTGTCACTAGAGTACAGAGTTACTAGAGTATAGTGTGTCACTAGAGCCCAGAGTTACTAGAGTACAGCGTTACTAGATTTCAGTGTTTTAGAGTACATTGTAACTAGAGTACATTGTTACTAGAGCACAGTGTTACTAGTGTACAGTGTTATTAGAGTACAGTGCTACTAGAGTACAGTGTTACTAGAGTACAGTGTTACTAGAGTACACTGTTACTAGAGTACACTGTTACTAGAGTACAGTGTCACTAGAGTACAGTGTCACTGGGGTACAGTGTCACTAAAGTACAGTGTCACTAGAGTACAGTGTCACTAGAGTACAGTGTCACTAGAGTACAGAGTCACTAGAGTACAGTGTCAAAAGAGTACAGTGTCATTGGGGTACAGTGTTACTAGAGTACAGTGTTACTAGAGTACAGTGTTACTAGAGTACAGTGTTACTAGAGTACATTGTAACTACAGTACAGGGTTACTAGAGTACAGTGTCACTAGAGTACAGTGTCACTGGGGAACAGTGTCACTAAAGTACAGTGTCACTAGAGTAGGGTGTCACTAGAGTACAGTGTCACTAGAGTACAGAGTCCCTAGGGTATAGTGTCACTAGAGTATAGTGTGTCACTAGAGACCAGAGTTACTAGAGTACAGCGTTACTAGATTTCAGTGTTTTAGAGTACATTGTAACTAGAGTACATTGTTACTAGAGCACAGTGTTACTAGTGTACAGTGTTATTAGAGTACAGTGCTACTAGAGTACAGTGTTACTAGAGTACAGTGTTACTAGAGTACACTGTTACTAGAGTACACTGTTACTAGAGTACAGTGTCACTAGAGTACAGTGTCACTGGGGTACAGTGTCACTAAAGTACAGTTTCACTAGAGAACAGATTCACTAGAGTACAGTGTCACTAGAGTACAGAGTCACTAGAGTACAGTGTCACTAGAGTACAGTGTAATTGGGGTACAGTGTTACTAGAGTACAGTGTTACTAGAGTACTGTGTCACTAGGGTACAGTGTCACTAGAGTACAGTGTCACTGGGGTACAGTGTCACTGAAGTAGAGTGGCACTAGAGTACAGTGTTACTAAAGTACAGTGTCACTGGGGTACAGTGTCACTAGAGTACAGTGTCACTGGGGTACAGTGTCACTGGGGTACAGTGTCACTGGGGTACAGTGTCACTGGGGTTCAGTGTCACTAGAGTAGAGTGTCACTGGGGTACAGTGTCACTGGAGTACAGTGTTACTAGGGTACAGTGTCACTGGAGTACATTGTTTATAATAGTGTCACTAGAGTACAGTGTCACTAGGGTAGTGTCACTAGAGTACAGTGTCACTGGAATACAGTGTCACTAGGGTAGTGTCACTAGAGTACAGTATCACTAGGGTACAGTGTCACTAGGGTAGTGTCAATAGAGTACAGTGCCACTAGGGTAGTGTCACTAGAGTACAGTGCCACTAGAGTACAGTGTCACTAGAGTACAGTGTCACTAGAGTACAGTGTCACTAGAGTACAGTGTCACTAGGGTACAGTGTTACTAGGGTAGTGTCACTAGAGAAGAGTGCCACTAGGGTAGTGTCACTACGGTAGTGTCACTAGAGTACAGTGTCACTAGGGTACAGTGTCACTAGGATAGTGTCACTAGAGTACAGTGTCACTAGGGTACAGTGTCACTAGAGTACAGTGTCACTAGGGTACAGTGTCAATAGAGTACAGTGTCACTAGTGTACAGTGTCACTAGAGTACAGTGCCACTAGAGTACATTGTCACTAGTGTACAGTGTCACTAGAGTACAGTGTCACTAGGGTAGTGTCACTAGAGTACAGTGTCACTAGGGTACAGTGTCACTAGGGTACAGTGTCACTAGAGTACAGTGTCACTAGAGTACAGTGTCACTAGGATACAGTGTCACTAAGGTACCGTGTCACTGGGGTACAGTGTCACTAGGGAACAGTGTCACTAGGGTTCAGTGTCACTAGGGTAGAGTGTCACTAGGGTACAGTGTCACTAGGGTACAGTGTCACTAGAGTACAGTGTCACTAGTGTACAGTGTCACTAGTGTACAGTGTCACTAGAGTACAGTGCCACTAGAGTACAGTGTCACTAGGGTACAGTGTTACTAGAGAACAGTGTCACTGGAGTACAGTGTCACTAGAGTACAGTTTCACTAGAGTACAGTGTCACTAGAGTACAGTGTCACTGGAGTACAGTGTCACTGGAGTACAGTGTCACTAGGGTAGTGTCACTAGAGTACAGTGTCACTAGAGTACAGTGTCACTAGGGTACAGTGTCACTAGAGTACAGTGTCTAGGGTACAGTCACTATAGTACAGTGTCACTAGGGCACAGTATCACTAGAGTACAGTGCCACTAGAGTACAGTGTCACTAGAGTACAGTGTCACTAGAGTACAGTGTCACTAGAGTACAGTGTCACTGGAGTACAGTGTCACTAGGGAAGTGTCACTAGAGTACAGTGTCACTAGGGTACAGTGTCACTAGAGTACAGTGTCACTAGGGTACAGTGTCACCAGGGTACAGTGTCACTAGGGTACAGTATCACTAGGTTACAGTGTCACTAGAGTACAATGTCACTAGGGTACAGTGTCACTAGGGAACAGTGTCACTAGGGTTCAGTGTCACTAGGGTACAGTGTCACTAGGGTACAGTGTCACTAGGGAACAGTGTCACTAGGGTTCAGTGTCACTAGGTGCAGTGTCACTAGGCACAGTGTCACTAGGTACAGTGTCACATAGTACAGTGTCACTAGGTACAGTGTCACTAAAGCAGTGCCCTAGAGTACAGTGTCACAGAGTACAGTGTCACTAGGGTACAGTGTCACTAGAGTACAGTGTCAATAGGGTACAGTGTCACTAGAGTACAGTGCCACTAGAGTACAGTGTCACTAGGGTAGTGTCACTAGAGTACAGTGTCACTAGGGTACAGTGTCTCTAGGGTACAGTGTTACTAGGGTACAGTGTCACTAGAGTAAAGTGTCACTAGGGTACAGTGTCACTAGAGTACAGTGCCACTAGAGTACAGTGTCACTAGGGTAGTGTCACTAGAGTACAGTGTCACTAGGGTACAGTGTTGCTAGAGTACAGTGTCACTAGGGTAGTGTCACTAGAGTACAGTGTCACTAGGGTAGTGTCACTAGAGTACAGTGTCACTAGGGTACAGTGTCACTAGAGTACAGTGCTACTAGAGTACAGTGTCACTTGGGTACAGTGTTACTAGAGTACAGTGTCACTGGGGTACAAAATCACTTGAACACAGAGTGCCACTCAGAGCTGGCATCAAGGCACCATAAAAACACTCGTACATTGCCTTAGCTCAATCTTGTAACTGCTTGCAGAGACTTACGGAAAGTGCAATGCTAAAAATATATTTACGACACAGACACCAAAATTGAAATATGCAGCAGTGGTCTGGTGTCCAGCAGTGGTCTGTTGTCCAGCAGTGGTCTTTTGTCCAGCAGTGGTCTGGTGTCCAGCAGTGGTCTTGTGTCCAGCAGTGGTCTGGTGTCCAGCAGTGGTCTGGTGTCCAGCAGTGGTCTGGTGTCCAGAAGTGGTCTGGTGTCCAGCAGTGGTCTGGTGTCCAGCAGTGGTCTTGTGTCCAGCAGTGGTCTGGTGTCCAGCAGTGGTCTTGTGTCCAGCAGTGGTCTGGTGTCCAGCAGTGGTCTGGTGTCCAGCAGTGGTCTGGTGTCCAGCAGTGGTCTGGTGTCCAGAAGTGGTCTGGTGTCCAGCAGTGGTCTGGTGTCCAGCAGTGGTCTGGTGTCCAGCAGTGGTTTTGTGTCCAGCAGTGGTCTGTGTCCAGCAGTGGTCTGGTGTCCAGCAGTGGTCTGGTGTCCAGCAGTGGTCTGGTGTCCAGCAGTGGTCTGGTGTCCAGCAGTGGTCTGGTGTCCAGCAGTGGTCTGGTGTCCAGCAGTGGTCTGGTGTCCAGCAGTGGTCTGGTGTCCAGCAGTGGTCTGGTGTCCAGCAGTGGTCTGGTGTCCAGCAGTGGTCTGGTGTCCAGCAGAGCAAAAAAAAAAAAAAAAAAAAAAGATGCGAGGGTAAAAAAACCAAGGACATGCGACAAAAAAAAAAAAGAGAAAAAAATGCGTTTGCAGCGACTGATAAGAGAACGTGACCTCGTTCTTTGATGGGATGAAAGCAGAAATGATGACCTCATTCCAGCTCGTAAAAGGATGTGTAAAAAAAAATCAGAATTTTTTTTTTAATACTATCAGCAGTGAGCACAAAAGGCTATAAAAAAAATTTCCACAGGTAAGAATGGCAGATTATAGACATGTTAAGTAAGACGAGGTACTATGTGCTAAACATAATGAAATATTGATGATCTTGTATGATGATAAACCTCTAGCAGGGATGTCAACATTGCTCCCTTCAGGTAACTGTATATCACTCTGTGAAGGTGACACCCCACTCTGTGAAGGTGACACCCCACTCTGTGAAGGTGACACCCCACTCTGTGAAGGTGACACCCCACTCTGTGAAGGTGACACCCCACTCTGAGGTGCACCCCACCTGTGGTGACACCCCACTCTGTGAAGGTGACACCCCACTCTGTGAAGGTGACACCCCACTCTGTGAAGGTGACACCCCACTCTGTAGACAACAGGTGACACCCCACTCTGTGAAGGTGACACCCCACTCTGTGAAGGTGACACCCCACTCTGTGAAGGTGACACCCCACTCTGTGAAGGTGACACCCCACTCTGTGAAGGTGACACCCCACTCTGTGAAGGTGACACCCCACTCTGTGAAGGTGACACCCACTCTGTGAAGGTGACACCCCACTCTGTGAAGGTGACACCCTCTACTCTGTGAAGGTGACACCCCACTCTGTAGAATGGTGACACCCCATCTCTGAAGGTGACACAGTGAAGGTGACACCCCACTCTGTGAAGGTGACACCCCACTCTGTGAAGGTGACACCCCACTCTGTGAAGGTGACACCCCACTCTGTGAAGGTGACACCCCACTCTGTGAAGGTGACACCCCACTCTGTGAAGGTGACATCCCACTCTGTGAAGGTGACACCCCACTCTGTGAAGGTGACACCCCTCTCTGTGAAGGTGACACCCACTCTGTGAAGGTGACACCTTCCACTCTGTGAAGGTGACACCACTCTATGACCACTCTGTGAAGGTGACACCCACTCTGTGAAGGTGACATCCCACTCTGTGAAGGTGACACCTTGAGTGACACCCACTCTGTGAAGGTGACATCCCACTCTGTGAAGGTGACACCCACTCTGTGAAGGTGACATCCCACTCTGTGAAGGTGACACCCCACTCTGTGAAGGTGACATCCCACTCTGTGAAGGTGACATCCCACTCTGTGAAGGTGACATCCCACTCTGTGAAGGTGACATCCCACTCTGTGAAGGTGACATCCCACTCTGTGAAGGTGACATCCCACTCTGTGAAGGTGACACCCCACTCTGTGAAGGTGACATCCCACTCTGTGAAGGTGACATCCCACTCTGTGAAGGTGACATCCCACTCTGTGAAGGTGACATCCCACTCTGTGAAGGTGACATCCCACTCTGTGAAGGTGACATCCCACTCTGTGAAGGTGACATCCCACTCTGTGAAGGTGACACCCTACTCTGTGAAGGTGACACCCCACTCTGTGAAGGTGACATCCCACTCTGTGAAGGTGACACCCTACTCTGTGAAGGTGACACCCTACTCTGTGAAGGTGACATCCCACTCTGTGAAGGTGACATCCCACTCTGTGAAGGCGACATCCCACTCTGTGAAGGTGACACCCTACTCTGTGAAGGTGACACCCTACTCGGAAGGTGACACCCACTCTGTGAAGGTGACATCCCACTCAGGAAGGCTGACATCCCACGTAAGGTACCCAAACGGAGAACTAGGGACATCATACTCTGTGAAGGTGGACATCACCTGTAAAGGGAAAAGGACATCCTTACCAGAAACTAGGACACAAACTAATTCCAAGAAGAACTAGGGACATCAAGAATGGTTACCAAGGAGAACTAGGGACATCACGAATGGTTACCAAGGAGAACTAGGGACATCAAGAATAATTACCAAGGAGAACTAGGGACATCAAGAATAATTACCAAGGAGAACTAGGGACATCACGAATGGTTACCAAGGAGAACTAGGGACATCAAGAATAGTTACCAAGGAGAACTAGGGACATCAAGAATAGTTACCAAGGAGAACTAGGGACATCAAGAATAGTTACCAAGGAGAACTAGGGACATCAAGAATTGTTACCAAGGAGAACTAGGGACATCAAGAATTGTTACCAAGGAGAACTAGGGACATCAAGAATTGTTACCAAGGAGAACTAGGGACATCAAGAATAGTTACCAAGGAGAACTAGGGACATCAAGAATAGTTACCAAGGAGAACTAGGGACATCAAGAATTGTTACCAAGGAGAACTAGGGACATCAAGAATAGTTACCAAGGAGAACTAGGGACATCAAGAATAGTTACCAAGGAGAACTAGGGACATCAAGAATTGTTACCAAGGAGAACTAGGGACATCAAGAATTGTTACCAAGGAGAACTAGGGACATCAAGAATAGTTACCAAGGAGAACTAGGGACATCAAGAATAGTTACCAAGGAGAACTAGGGACATCAAGAATAGTTACCAAGGAGAACTAGGGACATTAAGAAGTTACCAAGGAGAACTAGGGACATCAAGAAGTTACCAAGGAGAACTAGGGACATCAAGAAGTTACCAAGGAGAACTAGGGACATCAAGAAGTTACCAAGGAGAACTAGGGACATCAAGACAGGAGTAAGGAAGAAAAGTAGCGTTGCACAGAGCAACAAGGACGTACCGACCTACTAAACGGGTTTGCAAAGAAACGAACACAAGATAGAGAACACCAAAAGAAACAGTAAAATAGTAAAAAAGTAAGAATTAGCGAGTATATTACGAATACATGTAATGAATGGCCTGTGAGACCTGGTCGTAATATGGGAGCTCTGTCCTGGAGCTAGAGCTGGTCTTGGTATCGGTCAGATTGCATCGCTATCGCCTTTTGTATTGCCTGTCAGTGTTGCGACTGTGTGTGTATCCTGCAAGTCATACTGTGCTATTGCTGCTTGTTGCATGCATTACAAATAGCGTTTTATGTTGGGTTATGCCACCAACACGGGTGAGGTGGTTGGTGTCTGAATATACTCTCCTAAACCTGTCCAAGCTATCTCTTCAGCGTTGCTGGCGAATTGTTCGTTCCATTGGCATAGAATACCAACGAACTCTCACTACTGTGCAGCTTCGTGACATTATTCGTACCAAATTAAGGGTTGAAGCAACTATGGCGCACCAAACTGAGGTATCTCCCGCTACAGGAGCTGTTAATCACCGATCTCCGCTTAGGTTCCCTCGTAATGTGGGAGGGCCAACACCAGAGACTCACACCAGCAGTCTCGTGAAGCAGGTGGAGCACCGGGCTTGTCTCAGGGCGAGTCAGCTTCATTGCCACTTGAGTTATCTGAACTCAATCTCGACACAACCAGAGAGCAGCGAGCATTTGCTATAGAGGAGTTTGATAGAAAATATGAGGAAATTTAAGCAGACTGTGGGTGACTACTTTAGCGTGCAAGAAGCAGTGCCGTTAGTACCTCGCTTTGTTGAGCCTGAACAGTTTTTAGAGGCATTAGAAAACCAGGCTGGAGCACTGAAGTGGCCTGGGGAGCACTGGTGCATACAGCGTTGTACGGCAAAGCGCAAGAGTTCACAGCTGTTTTAAATAATGAAGAATTTGCTGATTATCGGGTTAAAACAACGGTTCTGTAAGGTGCCTGAGGCATATCAGTGTATTCCCGCCAAGTACAGGAGGGAGTTCAAATTGTGCAAGCGTCAGCTGGGTCAGTCTCATGTAAACTTCGTAAGACAGCAGTCAAAAAAATTCACCAAATGGTACAAGGCGAGTGGTGTCGCCAAATTCTCCGAATTAGTGCAATTACTTCTGGTAGATAACCTGCTGGAATCTGTTGGATCAGTGGTTAGTCTTTCTTGAAGATCATTGTTGACCACTGCATTGGAAGCAGTCAGGCTGGCTGACACTTCTGAGGCTAACCTCTCCTTGTCCGAGCGGTCTAATGTTTCTTCCCAACAGCCTGGCATGAAGTGGCAGGATGGAAGTGAACAACGACAACCAACTAAGTCGTCTGGTGAGCAACGACATCAAACTCGCGGTCAGCCTGGTGAACGACAACCTCAAACTCATGGTCAACATGCTGAACAACGACGCCACTACACAGAGTGGCGCCAGCCACAAAATCAACAGGGAGTCAAATTAAAATATGAGGTAACCTGTTTCCGTTGTCATAAACCTGGCCACATCAAGTACAACTGCTCAATGAAGCCCCAACCCTTTGGGAAAATCAACATCCTCCCTTTTGAGATGAACCAAAAAAAAAGTAGAGTGTGGTATGGCATCATACTACAGTACATGCCACATCTTCCTTCAGGAGAATGAAAAAAAAAATTGAAGTAACAAGTTTTAGGGATACCGGGGCTTATTGCTCTCTTATAAGAGAGGGAGTACTCTCCCTCTCTCTGAAAGAACCTCTTTGCATTCCTCCGTTCCCTTAGAAACATTTGGAGGAGCTGTATTTTCTGTCCCTTTACATAAAATACATGTGCAGAGTAAATATTATACAGGATATTTGACTGTAGGTGTTTCTGAGGGATTCCTTATGAAAGATGCCGTGTTATTGCTGGGTAATATCATTCTTAATTCGACAAAATTATATATATATATATATATATATATATATATATATATATATATATATATATATATATATATATATATATATATATATATATATATATATATATATATATATATATATATATATCAATGCATCGACGGAAACAAAGTGTTTTTTTAAAGCAAAGAACATACTGCACCTGGCCGGGATTAGAACCTGAATCGTCTAGACAGAGTTTTGAGAAGACCACTACGACACCATACTACTCCAGGGTATCGTGTTGGAATAGTATCTCTCACTGAGAATACTCATAGCATCACTAAAAGTACTCACAGCATCACAGTGAGTACTCACAGCATCACAGAGAGTACTCACAGCATCACTGACAGTACTTACAGCATCACTGAGAGTACTCACAGCATCACTGATAGTACTCACCGCATTACTGAGAGTATTTACAGCATCACAGAGAGTACTCATAGCATCACAGAGAGTAGTCACAGCAGCATCACAGAGAGTACTCATATCATCATAGAGAGTACTCACAGCATTACTGAGAGAACATACAGTATCACAGAGAGTACTCACAGCATTACTGAGAGTACTCACTGCATCACAGAGAGTACTCACAACATTACTGAGAGTACTCACATTACTGAGAGTACTCACAACATCACTGACAGTACTTATAGCATCACAGAGAGTACTCACAGCATCACTGAGAGTACTCACATCATCACTGACAGTACTTACAGCATCACTGAGAGTACTCACAGCATCACTGACAGTACTTACAGCATCACTGAGAGTACTCACAGCATCACTGACAGTACTTACAGCATCACTGAGAGTACTCACTGCATCACTGAGAGTACTCACAACATCACAGAGAGTACTCATAACATTACTGAGAGTACTCACAACATCACTGATAGTACTCACCGCATTACTGAGAATACTCACAGGATCACTGAGATACTCACATCTCAGAGAGTACTCAGCAGCATCACAGAAAGTACTCAGCAGCATCACAGAGAGTACTCTCAGCTTCACAGAGTACACCATCACAGAGAGTACTCTCACCATCACAAAGAGTACTCTCACCATCACATAGAGTACTCTCAACATAGAGAGTTCTCACAGCATCACAGAGAGTACTCTCAACATAGAGAGTTCTCACAGCATCACAGAGAGTACTCACAGCATCATAGAGAGTTCTCACAGCATCACAGAGAGTACTCACAGCATCACAGAGAGTACTCACAGCATCACGTTATCTCAGACAGTGTGTGTAAAGTGTTAAGACACTAGTAAACAGAACAACCTCCACAAGTTTTGTCTGCAAACACAGCATTCTGTCGGCCACACTGCCCAAACACAGCATTCTGGCGGCCACACTGCCCAAACACAGCATTCTGGCGGCCACACTGCCCAAACACAGCATTCTGTCGGCCACACTGCCCAAACACAGCATTCTGGCGGCCACACTGCCCAAACACAGCATTCTGGCGGCCACACTGCCCAAACACAGCATTCTGGCGGCCACACTGCCCAAACACAGCATTCTGGCGGCCACACTGCCCAAACACAGCATTCTGGCGGCCACACTGCCCAAACACAGCATTCTGGCGGCCACACTGCCCAAACACAGCATTCTGGCGGCCACACTGCCCAAACACAGCATTCTGGCGGCCACACTGCCCAAACACAGCATTCTGGCGGCCACACTGCCCAAACACAGCATTCTGGCGGCCACACTGCCCAAACACAGCATTCTGGCGGCCACACTGCCCAAACACAGCATTCTGGCGGCCACACTGCCCAAACACAGCATTCTGGCGGCCACACTGCCCAAACACAGCATTCTGGCGGCCACACTGCCCAAACACAGCATTCTGGCGGCCACACTGCCCAAACACAGCATTCTGGCGGCCACACTGCCCAAACACAGCATTCTGGCGGCCACACTGCCCAAACACAGCATTCTGGCGGCCACACGCCAAACAGCATTCTGGCGGCCACACTGCCAAACACAGCATTCTGGCGGCCACACTGCCCAAACACAGCATTCTGGCGGCACTGCCCAAACACAGCATTCTGCGCCACACTGCCAAACACAGCATTCTGGCGGCCACACTGCCCAAACACAGCATTCTGGCGGCCACACTGCCCAAACACAGCATTCTGGCGGCCACACTGCCCAAACACAGCATTCTGGCGGCCACACTGCCCAAACACAGCATTCTGGCGGCCACACTGCCCAAACACAGCATTCTGGCGGCCACACTGCCCAAACACAGCATTCTGGCGGCCACACTGCCCAAACACAGCATTCTGGCGGCCACACTGCCCAAACACAGCATTCTGGCGGCCACACTGCCCAAACACAGCATTCTGGCGGCCACACTGCCCAAACACAGCATTCTGCGGCACATCCCAAACACAGCATTCTGGCGGCCACACTGCCCAAACACAGCATTCTGTCGGCCACACTGCCCAAACACAGCATTCTGGCGGCCACACTGCCCAAACACAGCATTCTGGCGGCCACACTGCCCAAACACAGCATTCTGGCGGCCACACTGCCCAAACACAGCATTCTGGCGGCCACACTGCCCAAACACAGCATTCTGGCGGCCACACTGCCCAAACACAGCATTCTGGCGGCCACACTGCCCAAACACAGCATTCTGGCGGCCACACTGCCCAAACACAGCATTCTGGCGGCCACACTGCCCAAACACAGCATTCTGGCGGCCACACTGCCCAAACACAGCATTCTGGCGGCCACACTGCCCAAACACAGCATTCTGCGGCCACACTGCCCAAACACAGCATTCTGGCGGCCACACTGCCCAAACACAGCATTCTGGCGGCCACACTGCCCAAACACAGCATTCTGGCGGCCACACTGCCCAAACACAGCATTCTGTCGGCCACACTGCCCAAACACAGCATTCTGGCGGCCACACTGCCCAAACACAGCATTCTGGCGGCCACACTACCCAAACACAGCATTCTGGCGGCCACACTGCCCAAACACAGCATTCTGGCGGCCACACTGCCCAAACACAGCATTCTGGCGGCCACACTGCCCAAACACAGCATTCTGGCGGCCACACTGCCCAAACACAGCATTCTGGCGGCCACACTGCCCAAACACAGCATTCTGGCGGCCACACTGCCCAAACACAGCATTCTGGCGGCCACACTGCCCAAACACAGCATTCTGGCGGCCACACTGCCCAAACACAGCATTCTGGCGGCCACACTGCCCAAACACAGCATTCTGGCGGCCACACTGCCCAAACACAGCATTCTGGCGGCCACACTGCCCAAACACAGCATTCTGGCGGCCACACTGCCCAAACACAGCATTCTGGCGGCCACACTGCCCAAACACAGCATTCTGGCGGCCACACTGCCCAAACACAGCATTCTGGCGGCCACACTGCCCAAACACAGCATTCTGGCGGCCACACTGCCCAAACACAGTATTCTGGCGGCCACACTGCCCAAACACCTCCACCACTCACTTTAAGATGCGTGGGAAGCAAAGAAAAATCAGTGGACGCCCCCCTGGTATACCGTGAAATGGGAATTGTTAAAACAAAATGTTAGTTAAGGCGCGCAGCCCAGGAGCTGGAGCTCAACAGGTGAATGGAAGCATCCAAAAACATGCATGATGTTTGGAAGGGTATGTGTAAGAAGGGATGGTGATTACTAGAGCGCTTCAGTAGGTCATGTAACAAAGGCAGGAAGGAGAGTGAGGGAGGGTAATTATGTTGTTACTGATAATTGGTTACAGTTGCGTGAGCGACGCTGAAGACGCTGCTGACACCATCCTGCTAATGACCTTATTAGTATCATTCGCGCAGGAGGTGTATTTTTCACCCTCTTCACCATCCATGAACAAGGCGGCAGCAAACAACAACAGTGTGCGTGAAGGCTCCACAGGCGTCAGGAAACACTTGTTGCCTAACGAATCTTACCTAACCTAACCATGGCATCAGTAGGGGTGGGAGGGTATACCCATACAATGCAAGGACGGTCTAAGGGTCTACTCGTGTATCCCTGCTCAGCATCAGCATCAGCATCAGCAGGGATGGGATAGTGTAGTTACATGGGCGGTGTGAAGAACCACAGTGGCAGGACCTAGCACAGCATCTTTGGTCACATCTCTTGCCGTGAGTTTCTCCGGTAGTATGATAAAAAAATCTTATTGATATTTTTTTTTTCATAATAGGTTATCCGGCTTTCAAAACAAAAGAGGCTTTTATAAAACGGACCCAAAGGCAGATAATTCAAATTCACATTATTTTTTTTTATTTCTCTCATGATGTATAAAGTTGATAAATTAGACACATGTGCAACACTTGGGTATCTTTAATGGGGAAACGTTTCGCCACACAGTGGCTTCATCAGTCCATACAAAGGAGAATGGTGAAGAACAGGAGGAGTTTGAGGTAATCAGTCCCTCAGCTTACAGTATACAAGCCACTTCCTCGCACATATGCTGTATTCTTTTCAAGATTGATGGACTGACAACATCGACTCAAGGCTGAGGGACTGATTACCTCAAACTCCTCCTGTTCTTCACCATTCTCCTTTGTATGGACTGATGAAGCCACTGTGTGGCGAAACGTTTACTCAATAAAGATACCCAAGTGTTGCATATGTGTCTAATTTATCAACTTGTCGGTTCTCTGAACCATTCATCTATATCCTGCATAAAGTTGACGTGGTTTACTTGTAATAAATTATCGTTAGGCATGAAGGAAATGCAAATGCTGACTAGTGGATTCACTGACATTTTTTTGTAGGTTCCTAGACACTGAAGAACGTTGTAGTATTTTGTTTGTCAGGAAATATAAAAAAATAATCTGGTGAGGAGGGTCATAATGACATGATTATGAGTCATCGTAATCATATGGTAACCCACCTCGTGGAATGGGTCATCATGACAACCTGGTTGACTAGGCAAGTACCAGAGGAGCCTGGGCATGGCCGGGCTCCGGGAGTAGAAAAACTCTCGAAACTCATCAAAGGTATATCGAAGGTGGTGACCCACTTCTTGGAGTGGATCACCGTAAATACATGATGACCCATTTCGTGGAGTGGGTCGTCGTAATCACATAACGACCCAAAACGTAATTTTCTTATTAGTTAACAGAGACCTACCGCGGCCCCACCCGTCAGCAAGCAAAGAAAACTATAAACATCACAAGATATAATTGTAGCTCCACATAACCAACCCAATACACAGCTGTGTCCTAGGAGACCCTGAGGTGAATATGCCACATATTTAGCTGATGTGGCATGTTAAGAGTGCATTATATTTAATACAGTGTGTGTCATACACCCATATAGGCAAGCCCTCCAGACCAGAGAACCAGATGGTAAGAGTATAACAATCGGGGCCCCCTTCCTATGCTAGCACCTTGGTTCTACCAGCCAATCACAAGGAAGCCCGTCAAAGTTGTGAAGCGATGTGGTACACTCGTGAATCAACATTAGCAGACTTACCTCCAATATAAATATCTACTTATTGCTGCCTTTTGCTCATTCCTGGTTTCTACTTTTGTTAACGTGCTACAACCAGGTGTGCAGATCACAAGACTACTCCTGTGTTCGTAATACCGGAGTTCTTGTCACTTGAACTTAAGATTAATGTAACTTCAACTTAATTTTCCCACTAAAAATCAACTTCATATAAAAAGGACGGGAATTCTGAACTCAGTTATGATCCACAAAATCGTTTGTCTAATATAATGCTAAATTATTTTGCTAAACATAAAAGTATCACATTTATGTTTAATGTGTTAGGTCAAAACTAGTTGGTCTTGTTGTCTATTATGTAGTTTCTGGTCCGCACTTGTTTGAAGATTATGCGGTTTGTGGTCGGGAAGTGGTATGACCTCCTTTCAGAAGTGGTGGAGGCAGGACGCCATGCATGATTTTAAGAATAGGTACGATAAGGCCCACGAAGATGGGAGAAAGTGACTCTGGAAAGCGGCAAGTTGAGAGGCGGGACCAGGAGCTAAGACTCGACTCCTGTAACCACATGTAGGTAATATAGGTGAGTGCGTACACACACCCTCATTCAAATGAGTCATAGGGATGTTAAGAAGTATTTCCTTATTCTTAGAGTTGTCAGGAAATGGAACAATCTGAAGAGTGAAGTAGTGGAGGCAACATCCATACATTGCTTTCAGAAGAGGAGAATGTAGAGTAACCTAGTAGCGGCTAGCGAAGAGGCTGGGCCAGGAGCTGTGAATCGACCCCTGCAACTACAAATAGGTGAGTACACACACTCACGATGTGTTTATACACAGCTCAGCTGTCATCAAGAGACCATTATTACAGGTTTACTTAAGTGTCAATATAGCGAACTCAATGAATCGTAATGTTGCATAAATTGCAGGGTCTCACATTCTCAATTATTTACATTATAACGGCAAGCTTGTCAATAGCCGAGACAGTCAATATATATTTAGAATTTTACGTTCGTTTATGCCCTTACAAGTGGTACATCGACAATTTTCTAAATTTATACTTCAAGAAATTAGCGGAATTGCAGTTACTAAGTCGGCAAGACTAGAATTTTCCAAGTTTTACGTTACTGAAAGATTAACATACAGGACACCTTGTTGAGGCACCTTGTTGAGGCACCTTGTTGAGGCACCTTGTTGAGGCACCTTGTTGATATTCCAGACAGACCAGGAGTGGAGGGGAAGACTAACACTGCTACATCTTAATTGTAGTCTAATGTATTGGTGGGCTTCAGGTGTTTGGCCTATCTGTCAACCATTGTCATGCTTGGGCTACCAGGTGTGTGCCTTAACTGTGTAGCGTTCGTGATCTGACTCCCAGGTGTATAGCTCACCTGTGTGCCGTTCGTGATCAGATTACCAGGTGTGTGGGTCACCTGTAGCCATGACTACCAGGTATGTGGTTCACTTGTGAACCATTACAAGACTACCAGGTGTGTGTGTGTGTGTGGACTCAGCTGACTACCAGGTGTGTGACAGTCATGTGTTTTCTAGTAACTGTGGGCTATTTTATGTAAGTTTGGACTGTTACTAGATGTGACTGCTTGTAACACTGTTATCACATGTTAGAGTCGTTACTTGTAATGCCAGTTGTGCTGTCCTGCCACAGGTGTAATGTGTTATTAAATGTGATGAGCTGATGGTTACCAGTTGTATCAACTGTGATGAGGTTTTACCAGTTGAATTAGGTGTGAGGTTATCAGTTGTGTCAGCTGTGAGGTTATCAGTTGTGTCTGTTGTGAGGTTATCAGTTGTGATGAGGTTATCAGCTGATGAATAAGACACTTGTGCAACACTTGGGAATCTTCATTCTGGAAACGTTTCGCCAACCAGTGAGTTCTTCAGTCCAGTGGAGATAAACGGCGGAAGATGAGAGGGAGTTTGAGGTAATCAGTCCCTCAGAGTGGAGTCGATGTGTTCACTCCCTCAGTCTTGATAAAACTGCAGCATGTCCGCGGAGATGGGGTTTATATACTTGATGACAGATGAGATGAAGCAGTGGTAGGCGGAGTCACCAGTGAAAAATGGTATGGTGATACAGATCAGGACTTCGGGCTTGAGTTCCTTGCTGCCGGGTGTGGCAGTTACTGCTCACTCACATGCGCATTGTTTACGTCTAACTCAGACATGGTCAACTCATGAAGGCATGCCAGGTGCCTCTTAGAATTATCAGGTCATTCTCACATTTCATCGTCTTTTAATTGCTTAAATTTTTTTTTAGTCCAAGAGCACATAATGGCCTTCATCTTTGACGACTCCTTTAATGTGATTATACACTTTACCATTCTCTGTGACAGTGCCAATTTTATCTGCAGATTTACTATGAATTCTTCAGAGACCCTGATCAAATATACAGATTATGATCTCTTTCCTGTCACCATTCTCCTTCCAACACTTCCGCCTCTTTCCTTCTGCAGTCTCTCTTACTCTTTGCACTTAACACTGAACATGCATTTAAGTCTTTCCATGAGCAACAGCAACAATAATAATAGTTTTTGTGGTTGTGAACTTCTCAGTATAATGGAGGTTTGGTAACTGGGAAATGCAAAGGCGGCGCCACGAGATGAGTCAACAATGTATTTATTCTTAGTCCCCATTGAAAGGTAATGGCTCTTGTGTGTTGCTGGCCGCTGGGTAATTTGTTCGTGGTGGCGCAGGATCTGAGCAACACAGTGTTGCTATTTTTCGGTCTAAATACCGCCAAAACTTATGACGGTTTACAATATTTTGACCAAACCACAGATATTGTGGTTATATCTGTAGTATGATGATAACTTAGTCTCGATAGCTGTAAATGATGTTAATGCTAACACTGCTAACAATTTTGCTGAAATTTGCCAGTGTTGTTAAAGATAAACGATAGAAACTTCCATGTATAATTAGTTTTTGCAAGTTGTGCAACTCAACTCCCGTGAGTGATTTCTCTTTCGAGGTATTTTGGTACAAACCTTCACCTGTGTCATCAGTTCACCTGTGTCATCAGTTCACCTGTGATGTGCATCATCACCTGTGTCATCATCAACTCACCCATGACGTACATCTTGATGATTATTCCCTTGAAATAATTTGCAAAATCTATAACATTTAGATGTGTTGCGATGTTTTTTTGTTGCACGTCCCACTCAGAGTGTACACTACCGCACCTCACCTGAGTCCCTCAGGTGAGGTGCGGTAGTTTTGCAAGACTGAGGGACTGATTACCTATAATTCCACTGTCTTCTGTGTATATTTCTGCAATACTAAGGGACTGATTACCTCATCTTCTACGGATTTTGCATATCATCTCAGTATTGAACTGATAAAGCCACTGGTTGGTTCTGTCGATGCGCGATCCAGGAAGGATAACCCCGTGTTGAAACCCCCCAGCCCTCTGTGCCTCAGTAAACGCGATTGGAATAGTGCAAAGTGCGGCATAAGTTGATAACGCAGCTAAATTTGTATTTAATTAGAAGAGACATTCACAAGTCATCATGTGGAAACTAATATCCCAATTTCTTCAGTACAAAAAAATGCGGTAAATTAAGACGTACACAACCGAAATCTAATTAAAAAAATTCAGAAAAACAATATTCTAAATTCACTGAAGATAATCAGATGGGACACTCAGAAATTATCATATGAGAAGCAGTATTTCAATTTTTTTCAAATTTCTTTCCATAAAGCAAATTGGGACTTACACAGACCAATATCAGTCCCAACTTTTCTCAAAATAAGTTTGACCAATTTATGAAAACAATAAATATGGTGAGTAAAAAAATTAAGAAATCTTTGTGTAAGCTTAATGTACATTACACATAACTTTTTAATAATAGTTTTAAGTCAGACAGATGTTGTAGACACATAAAAGAACATTAAGTTAATCTACGATAACCAAATAAAGTTATACACTGTCATAGGGATATAAGCCACAGCACCGTGTCTTCCTTTGCAAATGACACCCGAATTTGCATGACAGTGTCCACCATTGAAGACACTGCAAGACTCCAGGCGGACATCAACCAAATCTTTACATGGACCGCAGAAAACAATATGAAGTTTAATGATGAGAAATTTCAATTTCTCTGATGTGGAAAATGTGAGGAAATCAAAACTACATCGGAATATAAAACAAATTCCAACAACAAAATAGAGCAAATAACTAACGTCAAAGACCTGGGAGTGATCATGTCAGAAGATCTCACCATCAAAGACCATAACACTGTATCAATCGCATCTGCTAGAAAAATGACAGGGTGGATAATGAGAACCTTCAAAACTAGGGATGCCAAGCCCATGATGACACTCTTCAGGTCGCTTGTTCTATCTAGGCTGGAATATTGCTGCACACTAACTGCACCTTTCAAGGCAGGTGAAACTGCAGACATAGAAAATGTGCAGAGAACCTTCACGTCACACATAACTGCGATAAAACACCTCAATTACTGGGAACGCTTGAAGTTCCTACACATGATAATATACACTTGGAAAATCCTAGAAGGATTAGTACCAAACTTGTACACGAAAATCACTCCCTATGAAAGCAAAAGACTCGGCAGGCGATGCAACATTCCCCCAATGAAAAGCAGGGGCGCCACTAGCACGATAAGAGACAACACAATAAGGGTTAGGGGCCCAAGACTGTTCAACTGCCTCTCAGCATACATAAGGGGGATTACCAATAGACCCCTGGCTGTCTTCAAGAAGGCACTGGACAAGCACCTAAAGTCACCTGACCAGCCAGGCTGTGGTTCGTACGTCGGTTTGCGTGCGGCTAATAGTAACAGCCTGGTTAATCAGGCCCTGATCCACCATGAGGGCTGGTCACAGACCGGGCCGCGGGGGCGCTGACCCCCGAACCCTCCACAGGTAAACTCAAGGTAAACTGTGAATAATTTCCGGCCAGAAGAAACACTCTCCAGTTATTTCACAGAAACCAATTTGATTAATAAAACTGTCACGTGACAACACAATACAACATTGTTTCCCTCGAGGAAAACACATCAACACTAAAAGTTTAAAGCCGACCTGAAGATGCATTTTCCAGTTACTGCGCAGAATCCAACAAAATCTGTGCCTACACAGCCTAAACGCCATCTAATTCTCTTCCTTATCTTCCAGCCTTCCTTCAGCTGCTCACTGATAACATATCTCGTACCCTGATATTTGTCTTGTCAGAGCTGTACGACACTTAAGGGTTTAGCTCTTCGTCATTATTATAATAATATTTGAATTGTAGTTTCATTATCAAATACCTCTCACACAGGTAGTGGGTATGTGCATGATTACACAGGTAGTGGGTATGTGCATGATCACACAGGTAGTGGGTATGTGCATGATCACACAGGTAGTGGGTATGTGCATGATGACACAGGTAGTGGGTATGTGCATGATGACACAGGTAGTGGGTATGTGCATGATTACACAGGTAGTGGGTATGTGCATGATCACACAGGTAGTAGGTATGTGCATGATCACACAGGTAGTGGGTATGTGCATGATTACACAGGTAGTGGGTATGTGCATGATCACACAGGTAGTGGGTATGTGCATGATCACACAGGTAGTGGGTATGTGCATGATGACACAGGTAGTGGGTATGTGCATGATTACACAGGTAGTGGGTATGTGCATGATCACACAGATAGTGGGTATGTGCATGATCACACAGGTAGTGGGTATGTGCATGATCACACAGGTAGTGGGTATGTGCATGATCACACAGGTAGTGGGTATATTAATGATGACATAGGTAGTGGGTACGTTAATGACGACACAGGGTGTCGTCTTAGCAACCTAGAGTTCAGTAAGCCAAGGCAAGGTCCTGGCACCTTCAAGGTCCTGGCACCTTCAAGGTCCTGGCACCTTCAAGGTCCTGGCAACTTCAAGGTCCTGGCACCTTCAAGGTCCTGGCACCTTCAAGTCCTGGCACCTTCAAGGTCCTGGCACCTTCAAGGTCCTGCACTTCAAGGTCCTGGCACCTTCAGGTCTAGCACCTTCAAGGTCCTGGCACCTTCAAGTCCTGCACTCAAGGTCCTGGCACCTTCAAGGTCCTGCACCTTCAAGGTCCTGGCACCTTCAAGGTCCTGGCACCTTCAGGTCCTGGCACCTTCAAGGTCCTGGCACCTTCAAGGTCCTGGCACCTTCAAGGTCCTGGCACCTTCAAGGTCCTGGCACCTTCAAGGTCCTGGCACCTTCAAGGTCCTGGCACCTTCAAGGTCCTGGCACCTTCAAGGTCCTGGCACCTTCAAGGTCCTGGCACCTTCAAGGTCCTGGCACCTTCAAGTCCTGCACCTTCAAGGTCCTGGCACCTTCAAGGTCCTGGCACCTTCAAGGTCCTGGCACCTTCAAGGTCCTGGCACCTTCAAGGTCCTGGCATCTTCAAGGTCCTGGCACCTTCAAGGTCCTGGCACCTTCAAGGTCCTGGCACCTTCAAGGTCCTGGCACCTTCAAGGTCCTGGCACCTTCAAGATCCTGACACCTTCAAGGTCCTGGCACCTTCAAGGTCCTGACACCTTCAAGGTCCTGGCACCTTCAAGGTCCTGGCACCTTCAAGGTCCTGGCACCTTCAAGGTCCTGGCACCTTCAAGGTCCTGGCACCTTCAAGGTCCTGGCACCTTCAAGGTCCTGCACCTTCAAGGTCCTGGCACCTTCAAGGTCTGGCACCTTCAAGGTCCTGACACCTTCAAGGTCCTGGCACCTTCAAGGTCCTGACACCTTCAAGGTCCTGGCACCTTCAAGGTCCTGGCACCTTCAAGGTCCTGGCACCTTCAAGGTCCTGGCACCTTCAAGGTCCTGGCACCTTCAAGGTCCTGGCACCTTCAAGGTCCTGGCACCTTCAAGGTCCTGGCACCTTCAAGGTCCTGGCACCTTCAAGGTCCTGGCACCTTCAAGGTCCTGGCACCTTCAAGGTCCTGGCACCTTCAAGATCCTGACACCTTCAAGGTCCTGGCACCTTCAAGGTCCTGACACCTTCAAGGTCCTGGCACCTTCAAGGTCCTGGCACCTTCAGGTCCCACCTTAAAGGTCCTGGCACCTTCAAGGTCCTGGCATTTTTAAGGTCCTGGCACCTTCAAGGTCCTGACACCTTCAAGGTCCTGGCACCTTCAAGGTCCTGGCACCTTCAAGGTCCTGGCACCTTCAAGATCCTGACACCTTCAAGGTCCTGACACCTTCAAGGTCCTGGCACCTTCAAGGTCCTGGCACCTTCAAGGTCCTGGCACCTTCAAGGTCCTGGCACCTTCAAGGTCCTGGCACCTTCACTGTTCCTCATCCTCACAGCACATATAGATAACATCACTCGTCACAGCTTTGTATCATCCTTTACGGACGATACTAAAATAAACGCGAAAATCGCCTCCATATAAGACACATGAAATTTACAGATATCAACAGATATGCAGTGGGAAGAGGAAAATAATGCTATAATTACTTGCCATCAATTTCAACTACTTAGATGTGGAAAGAAGGAAGAACTCAAATCGAACACAAGCCAAAAAGATCAGACGACACCATTTCTTACTCTGAAAGACACATGAAAGACCTTGGAATATTAATGTCAAGCGACCTAATTTATAAAGGTGACAGTGTGGCAGGCACATCAAAGGCCGGTATAAAATACGGACGAGTTGAAAACTTTTCCTTAATAAAACACTGTAATATTGCGCATCTGTCTTATCTCACATGACAGGATGAATTATGACAAGTTTTAAAACAAGAGGAGCCAAGCGATTGATGGTTTTATTCAAAATCATTTGTGCTCTTATGACTCGAGTATTGTTCACTCGTGTCTTTCAAGGCACAAGGGAGAGCAGACATGGAAAATGCAGAGAGATCAAGCTATGCCTCCACTGAATTAATAATACACATAAACTACATAGAATGTGCTCTCTGGGTTGGACACAGAAGAGAGATACCTGTTAATATATACAGAGAAAGTACTTGAGAGACTGAATCCCGGTCTGCAAAGTGTCATAACACTTACCGTGGTGATAGGTATGGGAAGAGGTGAAGAGTATGCCTGGTGAAAAGCAGGGGTGACACGAGAACAACAACATCCGTCTGCCAAGTGTCTTCAGACGTTTACCTGCAGATATAAGAAATACTGTCTGAAAAAAATGAGGATGTTTTCAACAGAAAACCGAACTAATTCCTATAAGAAGTATCAAAACAGCCTGGGGTGTGATGTCTGTGCAGGCCGCTGACACCAACAACTTCGTTACCGGGTCGAGCAGGTAATATAACCCTTCGAAATCGGTGACATGAGTAAATTTGCTGATGATACAAAAATAGGCCGTATGATTCATTCTGAGGAGGATACCAGTGAACTCCAGGAGGATTTGGACAAATTAATGTCTTGGTCTGAAAAGTGGCAGATGAAGTTCAATGTGGACAAGTGTAAGGTACTAGTCCTTGGTAATGAAAATATCCCTCGAATTTATAAACTAGGTGAAGTAGAGCTTGATCATACAGAATGTGAAAAAGACTTGGGAGTCATGGTAAGCAGAAATCTAAAGCCAAGACAACAGTGCCTAAGTGTGCGCAATAAGGCTAACAGATTACTAGGATTTATTTCAAGAAGTATAAGCAACAGAAGTCCAAAAGTTATTTTACAGCTCTATACATCACTAGTGAGACCTCATTTGGATTATGCAGCTCACTTTTGGTCTCCTTACTACAGGATGGATATAGATTCTTTGGAGAACATACAGAGAAGAATGACTAAAGTGATTTACAGTATAAGAAATCTCCCGTATGAAGATAGACTTAGAGCGTTGAATCTCCACTCTCTGGAGAGACGTAGAATAAGGGGAGATATCATCGAGGTGTACAAGTGGATGATGGGCATAAACAAAGGAGATATTAATAAAATACTGAGGATATCGAACCAAGTAAGAACCAGAAATAATGGATTTAAATTGGATAAATTTAGATTTAGAAAGGACATAGGCAAGTACTGGTTTTCGAACAGAGTTGTAGATGCGTGGAACAATCTTCCGAGTAGGGTGATAGAGGCTAGGACCTTGGGTGGCTTTAAAAAGAGATTGGACAAATATATGAGTGGGAGGGGCTGGGTTTGATTGGTGTCGTGAGTACGGGAGTAAATTCTTAGGTAGTGGTGGATTTGATAAAGACCTGCCTTGTATGGGCCAGTAGGCCTTCTGCAGTGTTCCTCCATTCTTATGTTCTTATGTTCTTATATATGTGTCTGATTACACATGGTGTATATGTGTGTCTATACACATTTTTGGGGGGTATGTATCTGATACATAGGTACGGGGGAATTACAGTGTGTCTGATTATTACACAGGCACTCATCGCTATGGCAAAAAGAAACTTGTCTTAAACCCAGCCAGACTGATGAGGTAACTTGACCTTACTTAACTCTCTCTTCCTGTCTACCCACGAGCTATCACCTGTCTGTCCTTGATCAATTCTTTCCCTCTCCATTCTTGCCATTGATATTGTGGACAAACAAATGAAAAACATAAAACACTGCTGTGTTTGTCTCTCACTCTGCATGATTTGTCTCTCACTCTGCATGATTTGTCTCTCACTCTGCATGATTTGTCTCGCACTCTGCATGATTTGTCTTGCACTCTGCATGATTTGTCTCGCACTCTGCATGATTTGTCTCGCACTCTTCATGATTTGTCTCGCACTTTGCATGATTTGTCTCGCACTCTGCATGATTTGTCTCGCACTCTGCATGATTTGTCTCGCACTCTGCATGATTTGTCTCTCACTTTGCATGATTTGTCTCGCACTCTGCATGATTTGTCTCGCACTCTGCATGATTTGTCTCGCACTCTGCATGATTTGTCTCTCACTCTGCATGATTTGTCTCTCACTCTGCATGATTTGTCTCTCACTCTGCATGATTTGTCTCGCACTCTGCATGATTTGTCTTGCACTCTGCATGATTTGTCTCGCACTCTGCATGATTTGTCTCGCACTCTGCATGATTTGTCTTGCACTCTGCATGATTTGTCTCGCACTCTGCATGATTTGTCTCTCACTCTGCATGATTTGTCTCTCACTCTGCATGATTTGTCTCTCACTCTGCATGATTTATCTCGCACTCTGCATGATTTGTCTTGCACTCTGCATGATTTGTCTCGCACTCTGCATGATTTGTCTCGCACTCTGCATGATTTGTCTCGCACTCTGCATGATTTGTCTCGCACTCTGCATGATTTGTCTCGCACTCTGCATGATTTGTCTCTCACTTTGCATGATTTGTCTCGCACTCTGCATGATTTGTCTCGCACTCTGCATGATTTGTCTCGCACTCTGCATGATTTGTCTCTCACTCTGCATGATTTGTCTCTCACTCTGCATGATTTGTCTCTCACTCTGCATGATTTGTCTCGCACTCTGCATGATTTGTCTTGCACTCTGCATGATTTGTCTCGCACTCTGCATGATTTGTCTCGCACTCTGCATGATTTGTCTTGCACTCTGCATGATTTGTCTCGCACTCTGCATGATTTGTCTCTCACTCTGCATGATTTGTCTCTCACTCTGCATGATTTGTCTCTCACTCTGCATGATTTATCTCGCACTCTGCATGATTTGTCTTGCACTCTGCATGATTTGTCTCGCACTCTGCATGATTTGTCTCGCACTCTGCATGATTTGTCTCGCACTCTGCATGATTTGTCTCGCACTCTGCATGATTTGTCTCGCACTCTGCATGATTTGTCTCTCACTTTGCATGATTTGTCTCGCACTCTGCATGATTTGTCTCCTCTGCATGATTGTCTCACTCTGCATGATTTGTCTGCACTCTGCATGATTTGCTCTCACTCTGCATGATTTGTCTCTCACTCTGCATGATTTGTCTCGCACTCTGCATGATTTGTCTTGCACTCTGCATGATTTGTCTCGCACTCTGCATGATTTGTCTCTGCACTCTGCATGATTTGTCTCCACTCTGCATGATTTGTCTCGCACTCTGCATGATTTGTCTCTGCACTCTGCATGATTTGTCTCTCACTCTGCATGATTTGTCTCTCACTCTGCATGATTTGTCTCGCACTCTGCATGATTTGTCTTGCACTCTGCATGATTTGTCTCGCACTCTGCATGATTTGTCTCGCACTCTGCATGATTTGTCTCGCACTCTGCATGATTTGTCTCGCACTCTGCATGATTTGTCTCGCACTCTGCATGATTTGTCTCTCACTCTGCATGATTTGTCTCGCACTCTGCATGATTTGTCTCACTTGCATGATTTGTCTCGCACTCTGCATGATTTGTCTCGCACTCTGCATGATTTGTCTCGCACTCTGCATGATTTGTCTCGCACTCTGCATGATTTGTCTCGCACTCTGCATGATTTGTTCCTCTGCATTTGTCCGCACTCTGCATGTTGTCTCGCACTGCTGTGTCTCGCACTTTGCATGATTTGTCTCGCACTCTGCATGATTTGTCTCGCACTCTGCATGAATTGGCTGTCACTTTGCTGAAGTTCCTCACGTGGTGCTGTGTGCACGCACTCCCTTACGCATTGCAGTGACCTCACGCACTGCTGTGTCTACACAGACACGCATTGCTGTGTCTACACAAACAGCCACGTATTTACTGTGTCTACACAGACACGCATTGCTGTGTCTACACAAACAGCCACGTATTTACTGTGTCTACACAGACACGCATTGCTGTGTCTACACAAACAGTCACGTATTTGCTGTGTCTACACAGACACGCATTGCTGTGTCTACACAAACAGCCACGTATTTACTGTGTCTACACAGACACGCATTGCTGTGTCTACACAAACAGTCACGTATTTGCTGTTTCTACACAGACACGCACTGACCGCGTGAAGTGCCCAGTGTTGAGTTTCGTTTACACTGACAAGTCTCTCTTAATATAAATCAGTAAGTAATTTTCTCCGGACAACATAATTACTGCACTGAGACTAACGTCCAATGATCAGCCAATCTGCTGAGTCTTTGGTTACGTCTTCCAATCACGGCTTCCCTCTAGCAATGCTTGACCAATCACGGCTTCCCTCTAGCAATGATTGACCAATCACAGCCTCCCTCTAGCAATGATTGACCAATCACAGCTTTCCTTTATCAATGCTTGACCAATCACAGCTTCCCTCTAGCAATACTTGACCAATCACTGCTTCCTTATAATAATGCTTGACCAATCACAGCTTCCCTCTAGCAATGCTTGACCAATCACAGCTTCATTTATCATTGCTCGACTTATCAGTCTTTCACGCAGTAGCGCTCGACCAATCACAGCCTCCCGCCCAGTAGTGCTCGACCAATCACAGCCTCCCCCTGATAAAGTCACTTTATCACAGTTCACCTTATGGAGTGTTTCAACACAGAATTTATACTGCAGTAACACCAATGCAATCACAGTCAAGGTGGACCAGGAAAACCATAGCTATTATGTACACTCTTAAGGCATGTGGTACACTCTTGTGGTACACTCACATGGTATAATCATGTGGTACAATCAGAGGATACCCCCGCTGGGTGGTCAGCCAATAAGGAGCTCAGTAATATCCACGCCTTCGTCCAGTGACAAGATGTAAACAACGAGGACTTGTCTAACAAATAACACTTTGTAATAAGTAAGTAAGTTTATTCAGGTATACACAAATACAGTTACATAGATTATCATACATAGCAGCATATGTTTAGAGAACCTAGGATAACCCAAAAAGTCAGACAAAGTGACTTATTTCCATTGGGGTCCTTTTAATATCTTAATATTATATAATGTAGGAGATATATTATTATTATATTATAAAAGATATATGTATACTAGGAATAAGGTAAAAAGAGTTATTTACATTTACATGTGTGTTAGCTAAAAAAATAAAAAATCATTCTCCTCCCTTTCTGTCGCTACATTCATTAGGTACCTTTTGGTTCTCTTCTTGAACTGGTTCATGCCATGACTGGCTTTGACATGTGCAGGCAGTCTGTTCCATTTCTTTATTGTTGTACAATAAAAGGTGTTTGAAGCCTGGCCACTGACTGTGGGTACTACAAAGTTGTGCTCTCTCCCCTAGTACTATTACTGCTTTGGTTCCCAGCCTTGACAAAATTGGCAGCAAGATATTCTGGACACTGTGAGCAATTTTATAAACTTGATTAAACTTAAGTTGTTTTACTCTGTCTTCAATATTCAGCATATCCAATTGTTGTAATTCATCCTGGCCTACATGCTCTCTTGGTCCCAGGTCCAGGATGAATCTTACCATTTTGTTCTGTGTGATTTGCAGTTTATCTTTCAGTTTTTTTGTCAAGGCAGAGTACCATGAAGAGCAAGCGTAGTCAATATGACATTGTATAAGGGCTAGACATAGGGTCCTGCGAACCTCAGTAGGTAGACACTGTGCTAGTCTGTAGAGGAACTTCAGTAATTATGTACAATACATGATAAAAAACAAAAGTTGTATATAAAAAAGTGTATTTAGCGGGGACGAGGAGTCGTTAGTGGCGATGAAGCCATTTGCACTTTGTTTCCGAGAATAAGAGGAATTAAATAAAGGGTAACGGAAATAACATAATAGCCAGGACCGTTGGAGCACAAGAGCAGCCAATTACGAGATCTGTTACAGTGACCGGTAGAGGAAGTGGGCCAGTGAGAGGCGCTGTAACTTAGTACCTCACAGCTGGTGATGGTTGGTTATCACCAGCCAGCCAGTCAGCCAGCTAGCCTGCCAGCCAGCCAGCCAGGCAGCCAGCAGCCAGCCAGCCAGCCAGCCAGCCAGCCAGCCAGCCAGCCAGCCAGCCAGTCCAGCCAGCCAGCCAGCCAGCCAGTCAGTCAGCCAGTCAGCCAGCCAAGCCAGCCAGCCAGCCTGCCAAGCCAGCCAGCCAGTCCAGCCAGCCAGCCAGCCAGTCCAGCCAGCCAGCCAGCCAGTCCAGCCAGCAAGCCAGTCCAGCCAGCCAGCCAGCCAGCCAGTCAGTCAGCCAGTCAGCCAGCCAAGCCAGCCAGCCAGCCTGCCAAGCCAGCCAGCCAGTCACTGCTACACACAACAGTTGTTCTCTGGGATAAATGTTTCCGTCAGTGAAAAAATTGTTGACCATAATTAGCAGTGACGTGTGTGTGTGTGTGTGTGTGTGTGTGTGTGTGTGTGTGTGTGTGTGTGTGTGTGTGTGTGTGTGTGTGTGTGTGTGTACTCACCTAATTGTGGTTGCAGGGGTCGAGACTCAGCTCCTGGCCCCGCCTCTTCGCTGTCCACTACTGGGTCTCTGCTCTCCCTGCTCCATGAGCTTTATCATACCTTGTCTTAAAACTATGTATGGTTCCTGCCTCCACTATATCGTTCGCTAGACTATTCCACTTCCTGACTACTCTATGACTCATCTGAGTCTTCAGCTTCCAGTTGTGTCCCCTTGTTTCTGTGTTCCCTCTCTGGAACATCCTGTCACTATCTACCTTGTTGATTCCCCGCAGTATTTTGTATGTCGTTATCATGTCTCCTCTAACCCTTTTATCCTCCAGTGTTGTTAGTCCTATCTCCCTTAACCTTTCTTCATAGGACAGTCCCCTGAGTTGTGGAACTAGCCTTGTCGCAAACCTTTGCACTTTCTCTAATTTCTTGACGTGCTTGACCAAGTGTGGGTTCCAGACTGGTGCTGCATACTCTAGTATGGGCCTGACGTACACGGTGTACAGTGTATTGAACGATTCCTTGTTAAGGTAACGGAACGCTAATCTTAGGTTTGCCAGTCGCCCATATGCTGCCGCAGTTATCTGGTTAATGTGTGTTTCCGGAGACGTGCTTGGCCTTATACTCACCCCAAGGTCTTTCTGCTTTGATGAGGTTTGTAGCCTTTGTCCACCTAGCCTGTACTCTGTCAGCGGTCCTCTTTGCCCTTCTCCGATCTTCATGACTTTGCATTTGGTGGGGTTAAATTCGAGAAGCCAGTTGCTAGACCAGATGTCAAGCTTGTCCAGGTCTCTTTGAAGTCCTGTTTGGTCCTCATCCGATGTGATTCTCCTCATTAATTTCACATCATCTGCGAACAGAGACACTTGTGAGTCTATTCTGTCCGTCATGTCATTCACATATACCAAGAATAGCACTGGTCCTACTACTGACCCCTGCGGTACACCGCTCGTCACCGGCGCCCACTGTGATACCTCATCACGCACCATGACCCGTTGTTGCCTCCCTGTGAGGTATTCCCTGATCCATTCCAGTGCCCTTCCTGTTATACACGCTTGGTCTTCCAACTTCTTTACTAATTTCATATGAGGAACTGTGTCGAAGGCCTTCCTGCAGTCCAGGAAAATGCAGTCAACCCACCCTTCTCTCTCTTGCCTTACCTCTGTTACTTTATCATAGAACTCCAGGAGGTTTGTTACACAGGATTTGCCTTCCCTGAATCCGTGCTGTCTGGCGTTAACTATCCTGTTCAGCTCCAGATGCTCCACCATTCTTTTCCTGATGATTTTCTCTAAGACTTTGCACACTATACACGTAAGTGACACCGGTCTATAGTTTAGTGCCTCTTTTCTGTCTCCTTTTTTAAAGATGGTGACTACGTTGGCCTTTTTCCATACCTCAGGTAACTGCCCATTTTCAAGGGATGTGTTGAATATTATGGTAAGTGGCACACTCAGTACCTCAGCTCCTTCCCGAAGGACCCACGGGGAGATATTATCCGGACCCATCGCCTTTGAGGTATCAAGGTCACTGAGTAACTGCTTCACCTCCTCCTCCTCAGTTGTGTGTATGTCCTCCAGCACTTGATACATCCCTTGTTGGTGGTGTTATATTTTATACAGCGTATGTCACACTCTCATATAGGCACTCTCATATAGGCACTCTCATATAGGCTCTCATATAGGCTGCCTCCCAACCAGTGAACCGCATACTAAGGGTTTAAATCAGTACCTTGGTTCATTGGCCAATCAGAGACAAGCCCACCAAAGCTGAAGCAACCTGATTCACTTGTGCCAAGCGAACTGACAGACTTTCCTGTGCCGCTGGTTGAGCACGGTGCACTCTCTCTGGCTTCTGTTTTGCCAGCTTTTGTCACCGTGGTGTACACTTACTATTCCATCTCTGATCTTATTGTACATAGTGTACATACTTGTATATATTTCGCAAATTATATACTATTATTGAGTTTTGTTTGCTCCACTCTGAATCCCATTATGACCAGGTCACAGGACATACTTTACCTGTGTTCGTAATACTAATAGTACACGTTGATTCTGTGTCAGGGCTGAGGGACATTCACTATGTTCTTATTGCCTTTTTTATGTTGTTTTGTTAGTGATTTTGGTTTGAGAAAGACTTGCCTAGTATGGGCCACTAGGCTTGCTGCTGTGTTCCTCCTTTCTTATGATTTTATGTTGTGTCAGGACTGAGGGATTTTTGGTTAAGAAAGAAGTGAGAATCTCACTGGTGAGATATACGTTCTTAGTGCTGGTGTTAATCCTTCTGTTAATGTGGGTTCTTTTCTGAGGGCACAGTACTGGAACAGCAGAGAAATTCATCTATAAAAACTTGCATTTGTGGTCCAGTGGGGCCCATTCTAACCTCCTTATGGTATATAAATATACCTAGATGAATGAATCTTTTTGTAGCCAGCTGGCCCAGTGGCTTACGCACTGGCTTAGTTTTACTACTAACTTACCCTGAGTTCGAACCCCACCCGTACCGTGGTTTGTACCAAATCCCTTGAAGAACTGTTCCCGTGTTTGTGAGTGAGAATAACCAATTAGATTGGATTCAGAATTGACTCTATATGATTCATTTTGCTTCTTGTACTACTGAGGGGGAAAAAAAGAGACACTAAACAAGAAACAAATTTATTTACCAAGACGAAACATTTGTACACAGCAATAGATTACATCATATAAATAGTTAAGCAAAGCATGTTCTGGAACGATATCGTTCCAGACCATGGAACTGAACTCTTCTCCAGGCTGAGGGACTGATTGCCTCAAATACTATTTCTTCCAGGTTGGACTGATGACATCATTTCACTACACCTGCTGCCTTTGTATTTAACTAAAGTCTACTGTGTGGGCCAAACTTGTGTCTTAATCATCAACTTGTCGCTTTTTATACCATTTTCAGCAAAACACCAGAAAAGACGTTTGTGAGAAACCTAGTTACTTCCTGACCATCAATCATGTTTATTATTTCTAAATCTACATATTCTAGCTCAGTCTTAGCTAAGCCGCGAATGTCAACATATTTGATTTCAGCAGTAGAATTCGATCCCATATAAGAGATAGGGAATGTGATTAAATATGAAAGTCATAACCACTATCTTACCTTATTATGGTGGCAAGGTTTGGGCGGCTTAAGATCTGATTTTTATACTTGATTTCTTCTTTTATTTTATCGAATACCTGATGATGGAAACAAGAAATATGAAAACATAGTTTTTTTCATATGTTCGCTGAACTAGCAGATGTCTGAGCCAGCTTCATGGCTGCCTCATCTACACAACTTCAGAAGGTGCGCACCTCCAGGGGCCTGTAACAACCCATCTTAATCATTCTCCTGTTCATTCTACGTATTGGCTAACATATCTGGTGTGAGTTTACCGATGCCATGGATGATTCCAGCACGACGTGTTTTGAAGAACAGCACCTGGTATATGGGAATTATAATCCCATGCAAAACCTCACAAGAATTGTAAAGTCGTGTTGACATTAGGAAGGCGTGGAAGTCATCTTGTTGGGGCCTTCACTCGAAACTCATCTTCTAGGTGACTTAGTGTTAATTACGATACTGTATGCCTAGTACTGCATTTTCATAAATAATATCATATAGCTGTAATAAATATATATAAAAATTGTCTCTACGTCCACAGCAGGTCTCGAACCTGCAAACTGTGTATCAGAGTCCACAGTACTTTACCAAGGAGCCAGACCTCAGATAAGTATGGGCGCCTAGCTGGAGCTAGACGATGTTTCCCCATACCCCGGGCGTGGTGCCCTGGGGTATGGCGCCCTGGGGTATGGCGAAACATCGTCTAGCTCCAATATTATTCAACTAAAAATATGTTGGTTCTCCCTTACCATGAAAACTTGGTTGATATGTCTTTCCTTCTTAAGACTTTTAATATCAAAGTTGTGTTTAAAAATATTGATACAGTAAAAAAACTTTTGATAAATAATTCCCCCCAAAATGCTGACGGATGTGTCTATAAGATTCCTTGTAAAATATGCGATAAAGTTTATTACGGTCAAACTGGTAAAAGTCTTGAACTAAGATTAAAATAACATAAATATAGTATCAGAAGTGGACAAGATTCTAATGCTTTGTTTATTCATGTGAGAGATTTTAACCATCCAATTGATTTTCAAAATGCTGAGAAGGTTGTATCAAGCAAGTCCATGGTTGACAGGAATATAATGTAATAGTAGTTTTGAAAATAATATTAATATTGCTTTTGGTTTATATAAATTGGATTCATTTATAATTAATAAAATTTGGAAAGAATTTAAGATACATTAGACAAGTAAAAAATCTTAATGCTTGGGTAGAGTATCATATGAGTTTTACAGATTCGGGTGTTGTGACGTGACTGTGAGGTTTAGTCTTGCCTTCCTGTTGATATTTTATTTTTATAGTTCCTTGATAATGTGAGAAGTCACGAAAGCACTTGGAATTTCACTATTTTTTCACAGTGGTTGTTCTTTATATATATATATATATATATATATATATATATATATATATATATATATATATATATATATATATATTATATTAAAATATATATATACACACACACACACACACACACACACACACACACACGACACGCCCCGATGGCATGGTGGCTAGCGCTCTTGCTTCACGCACGGAGGGCCCGGGTTCGATTCCCGGCGGGGCCGAAACATTTCGAAGTGTTTCGTTACACACACACACACACACACACACACACACACACATACAACAGGCCTAGTGTCTAATCGACATGTGCCTAGGACAAAATGGTAACTAACACAGGCAGAACTACAAATGGATCTGGACAGGCTGCAGGACTGGTCCAGGAATTGGCTCCTGGAGTTCAACCCCACCAAGTGCAAAGTCATGAAGATTAGGGAAGGGCAAAGAAGACCGCAGACGGAGTACAGTCTAGGGGGCCAGAGACTACAAACCTCAATCAAGGAAAAAGATCTTGGGGTGAGTATAACACCAGGCACATCTCCTGAGGCGCACATCAACCAAATAACTGCTGCAGCATACAGGTGCCTAGCAAACCTAAGAACAGCATTCCGACATCTTAATAAAGAATCGTTCAGGACCCTGTACACTGTGTACGTTAGGCCCATACTGGAGTATGCAGCACCAGTTTGGAACCCACACCTAGCCAAGCATGTAAAGAAGCTAGAGAAAGTGCAAAGGTTTGCAACAAGACTAGTCCCGGAGCTAAGGGGTATGTCCTACGAGAAGAGATTAAGGGAAATCGACCTGACGACACTGGAGGACAGGAGAGATAGGGGGGACATGATAACGACATAAAATACTGAGATGAATTGACAAGGTGGACAGAGACAGAATGTTCCAGAGATGGGACACAGCAACAAAGGGTCACAGTTGGAAGTTGAAGACTCAGATGAATCACAGGGATGTTAGGAAGTATTTCTTCAGTCAGAGTGGTCGGGAAGTGGAATAGTCTGGGAAGTGATGTGGTGGAGGCAGGATCCATTCATAGCTTTAAGAAGAGGTATGATAAAGTTCATGGCACAGGGAGAGTGACCCAATAGCGGCCAGTGAAGAGACTGGGCATGGAGCTATGACTCGACCCCTGCAACCACAACTAGGTGAGTACAAGACAAAATCAAGAGAGCGAGTGTGAGACCTACGGTGAATGTTAAAGTATTAAATGATCAAGCCGGAATGCTGAATACGTTAAGTTGTTATTTGTTGTTGTTGCCTTGAGTGTCTAATTGCTCTCTTATTAGTGACCTCGTTACAGGTAGTTACCTCTCAGATAATGAGGATGATTCTTGCCGTATATTTCGTGAGACTGTCAGGACTTTAATTAGGTTTTAACAATGCTTAGACCTAAATTATGTATGTATATATATATATATATATATATATATATATATATATATATATATATATATGAGAAAGAGAGAGAAACTATATATTTACTATAAGAGTAATTTAAAAAAAAAACACAAATAAAGGCAGGAAAATAGCATAAATATTTTCGGTCAAAGTAGAGACCCTCTTCAGGCAACACCAAACTACAGGGTGGAGCAGAGAAAACGCATGTTTTTCACAACTGAATAACTTTGCGTATTTTAAAAAGAAACAAATCTTAATTACATCAAACAAAAGGCATTCTAATGCATTTTTTGAAATTTACGGCTATTTTAACAAACAGAGCTGCATCATAGACCTCTCCAACGACAGGAATCGTTGGTCCTTACTTTTTTGAAGAATTCCAAAGGCGTCGGGTACACATGAGAGAAATGTGTAGGATGGTGCCTAATTAAGATATGTAAATTTAAAAAATGCATTAAAAGGCCTTTTGTTTGATGTAATTAAGACTGGTTTATCTTTAAAAAAAACATGCGTTTTCTCTGCTCCACCCTGTAGTTGGAAGGTTGCCCGTATATTTAATGCCAATGAGGGAAAGTTTCCAGGGCGTCAGTAACCTTCTAGGAGGGTAGCAGGGTAGCAGGGTAGCAGGGTTGCAGGGTAGCAGGGTTGACTTGTGTGCTGGGAACTCGAGTGGACAAACATGTGATGCAGATGAAATTATATTCAGTCTTCAGCGATGAAATTAAAATATTCAAGCTAAGACGCTGGTTCATGGGAAAAAAAAAAAATTATATTTAAAAGAAATATTTAAAAAAAAAATATTTACAGCAAAAAAATATAATCACACTTGCAGAAGTACGTCCAAACCCAAAATGTCACCAGAAACTGAAGCCAAGAAATACATTTATTAATGTTTGTAGAGAAGAAGCAAGAAAATTTTTATGAAGAATAGTAGACACGTGAGATTTGGAAGCAAGTCTTCTAATGAAATTGGTACTTCTTAAACGATCATAACATGGACGAAAATCATAGCACTCTATTGCCCTTAGCAGACGAAACTATGTTCTTTGTGAGAGTGGCAGCCACAGAGGACACAACAAACCTTCAGGCTGATATAAACCAAGTCTTTTAGAGAGCTACTGACAATATGATGTTCAATGAGGACAAATTTCAGTTACTGCGTCACATAAGAATGAAGGAAATAAAAAATCAAATCAGAGTACAAGGCAAACTCAAACTACTCAATTGAACTTAAGTGAGAGACCTGGTTAGTGATACTCTCAGAAGATCTCACATTCAAAAAGTTTTTATCGCAACTGCGAGAAAAATAATAGGTTGGCTAACTATAAATTTCGAAAGAAATGCCAAACCGATGATAATATTCTTCAGGTTAATCGTTCTCTGTGGGCTGGAATTTGTTGCATAAGAACGGCCCCTTCAAGACAGGCGAAATATAGAGAGGCACCTTCACAGCTTGTAAAGACTCAGTCATGCACCTAAATTGTTGGGAACACTTCAAGTCCCTGGAACTGTACTCCTTATAACGTAGGTGAGAAAGACACTTCATAATCCAAACCTGGAAGATACCGGAGGGATTGGTGTCCATTACGCAGATATAAATAGAAGGCATGTGGTAATTCCAGGACTGCAGCATCCCCGCATCTCCTTCAGAGTGCACTGTACTTCCCGCCTCCAGGACTGCAGCATCCCCGCCTCTCCTTCATAGTGCACTGAACTTCCCACCTCAGGACTCAAGTCCGGCTAACCGATTTCTCTGAATTCCTCATAAATGTTATCTTGCTCACACTCCAACAGCCATGAAAATGGATTAAATTCTAAATGTCTTAATTACAAAATGTATACAGAAAAAAATATTTTCCATAAAATATATTTGAGTCTCAAACAGTCAGCTGAACTGTACCCCAGCGAAAGAACCCCCGGAAAAAAACTACTAGTGTACATTACCATAACAACAGAGCGTCCGGAGAAGATACCACTCTGGGTTTCAAAGAGAGAAAAAAACCGCGACTGTGTTATCTTATCTGGAAAGTATTTAGAGTTTCATTAAAAGATGGTAAACTGGCGGGCAAATGGAAGATGACGCATGTTGGGTTGTATTTATGATGGTGTAATGTGAGAGGGAAGATCCGGTAAACACAAGAGGTGACTCGCTGATAATTGATGTGAAATCTTTGAACACAGTTGTTATAACAACACCTGGAGAACAAGACCTTGCTAACACAGCTTGGTTCCAGATCAACAAATCTCTACATCAGATCTATTGATCTATGATAGATTTATACAAAATACACAAGCAATTGATAGTCAGGTTGCATATACATATATTTAAATTTCATAAAAGATTTGAATAAAGTTCGCATGAAAGAAAAATATAATACACAATAAAAGAGGAATGAAAAGGTAAACATTTACAACAGATGTGAGATTATTTGTTTATAAGAAAGATGAGAATACTGATAAGAGCTGTTTGAAGCCGATCAGAAGAGCCATTCTCTAGGTGTTACGTCGTAAACAATTTATTCAATGAAAGGGCAAATTGAAATTTACACAGCTCAAAATGAGCTCTGAGCTTTATTTTAACAAATCCCAGCGACGGTGAAAGTTTGAAGCCGATCAGGGAAAGCATTCTCCTCCTGAATGTCCTGGCCTCACGAGCGATGCTAAAGTTTCCCTCAAGGGTAAATATAATTCGTGGTGACCCAGGAAGGTCACCGCTGATCCAGGTCATGTTTCTCTTACATAAAAGTTGTCAGACGGCAGAAGAACCACAGGAATATATGACGTAACAACTGTATTCAATACAATAAATACAAATCACTTTAAAAAAGAAATGAAGTGACAGATATGATGAAACTCAATATAGATAAGTGCCAAATAATGAAAGTGGGTGGCAGTGATGCCATGACAGGCGAAGAATGTTGATGGTGTGATAACACTGGGAAAAACTTTAGATAGAAAGAGATGGGTATGGTAGTAATTATAGGTAAAAGTCTTCTTACTGGAAGATAAAATAAACGAGTAGCGAAATGATTTGCCACACTGGCAAGGTATAAAATAATCTTCAGATAAGTGGTTAAATATGCAGCGGTAGTGTGGCCTTCTTATAAGAAATATAGAGATAACAAATAAATTGCTTGAAGACGTTCTACATTAAAATTAGCTGAGTTAAGGAATAATGGCAGAGATTTTGGATGGCAACCTTAATAGGATTCATGTATTATTTTATTAATTCTTGGGAAAGACGAGACCCATGGGTAAGTTTTTTTGATCTAAAAAGACACTTGAGCAAACACTAGGACATATTTATTAAAAAAAAGTTTCGGTCCTGGAACCTTGATAACTTCTAATCAGAAATTACAATATAAGTATATATAGGAGAGTGAGGTGCGAGTGACAGTGACCTGAAGAATGACATGTTTGAGATAAAGCTAGACAATGGGCTTATGTGATTCCTCACCACACACACCACCACCCACACAACCAAGAACCACCACCCACACAACCAAGAACCACCACCCACACAACCAAGAACCACCACCCACACAACCAAGAACCACCACCCACACAACCAAGAACCACCACCCACACAACCAAGAAATACCATCAAGAACCACCACCCTCACCAAGAACCACCACCCACACAACCAAGAAATACCATCAAGAACCACCACCCACACCAAGAACCACCACCCTCACCAAGAACCACCACCCTCACCAAGAACCACCACCCACATCAAGAACCACCCTCACCAAGAACCAACACCCACACAACCAAGAACCACCACCTACACTAAGAACCACCACCCACCCAACCAAGAACCACCACCCACCCAACCAAGAACCACCACCCACCCAACCAAGAACCACCACCTACACTAAGAACCACCACCCACCCAACCAAGAACCACCACCCACCCAACCAAGAACCACCACCCACCCAACCAAGAACCACCACCCACCCAACCAAGAACCACCACCTACACTAAGAACCACCACCCACATCACCAAGAACCACCACCAACACTACCAAGAACCACCACCCACACCAATAACCACCACCCACACCAAGAACAACCACCCTCACCAAGAACCACCACCCTCACCAAGAACCACCACCCACACAACCAAGAACCACCACCCACACAACCAAGAACCACCACCCACACCAAGAACCACCACTCACACAACCAAGAACCACCACCCACACAACAAGAACCACCACCCACAACCAAGAACCACCACCCACCCAACAAGAACACCACCCACCCAACCAAAAACCACCACCCACACACCAAGAACCACCACCCACCAACCAAGAGCCACCACCCACACTAACAAGAACCACCACCCACACCAATAACCACCACCCACACCAAGAACAACCACCCTCACCAAGAACCACCACCCTCACCAAGAACCACCACCCACACAACCAAGAACCACCACCCACATAACCAAGAACCACCACCCACACAACCAAGAACCACCACCCACACAACCAAGAACCACCACCCACACAACCAAGAACCACCACCCACACAACGAAGAACCACCACCCTTACCCAAAAGGATCATCTCGCGCTCATTTCGCTCCAAGTACATGTGGCCACTTTTTATAAGTGAGCGTAAGTGAGTCCTGCCTTGTTTGGCACCTTTAGCCACCATCCATATTACGCTTATGGAGATGAGGCAAGTGGGAGACCAGCCCACAGTGTGGGCTGGTCTCCTTGTTCCTTGCCTAACACTGTGCTGTTCACTGCTGCTTCCAGCACTGAGGCTGTTCGGCAAACTGGACGTTCTGTTGTTCTAGCAAGCTGTTTGATTGCCTCGATGGTTCAGAAGTTAGCTTATCTAGAAACTTGTATAGTCAGTCACGTTTCTAAGTAAAGTCTAATCGAACACACACACACGCAAGAGAAAACAGGCCAGTCAAAGTGATTTTCAAGGCAGAATCAGCTCGAAACAAGATCCTGCAGGAGAAAACACGACTAAGGGACATACCGAAGTACCAGAGGGTGTACCTCGACCGTGACAGAACACAAGATGAAAGGCAGAAACTGGGATAGGGTACAAAGACGCAAGAAGTAACGAGAGGCAAAGACGGAGACGAGCTGGAGAACCCAGACTCAGGAGGAACAGCAAATACAACCTCCCTCGGAACCACCCACAGTTGGACCTCAATCACGACAACCCCAGGTGATGTCTCTTATCTTGGAAAGATAAATGCTGCCCTTATCTTATGTCCCATTTGCCGGATGACCCTAGCCGACAATCAAGGCTAGAATGAAGAAAACCTACAGTCACACATCACTCGATAAATCACTCACACGATAGGTGTACGGCCTTTAAAAGAAATAGTGAGGATTAATAGATGACATAGCTACGTAAATGCAAAACAAGGCAGGATTAAATTGAAGTCTAAAACCCTAAATAAGAGTGAAACTCTTCAGACCAACTTAATCCCAAAACATACTAATTTAGACAGGAGTGGAATACTTACAGATTTGATGGGAGCCGCAAGTCATGTGACTAACCACAGGTTGGCAACACACTCGTCACCTCCCACCAGGTGCGGAAGGACGGGGAAGGAATAGAAAGAATTATGCACCCACCCTATCTGAACAAGCATACTACCCACCAAACTACCACCACCATTCATTCATACTTCAACCACTCCTATCTAATGAACTTTTCCCTCACAATCACAGACTCCACCCCCACAGTAACCCCCCATAGTTCCCTGCCATGTCTCCCGCTCCCCAGCCCCAACGTTCTCCCCAGACCACAGTTTTAGAAAAGAAGTTGAAGGTTTGGTATGCAAATACGGATGGAATAAGAAATGTGAGGAGTGGCATGAAAGAATCAAGGAAACATCCCCAGACATCATAGCAGTCACAGAAAAGAAACTCACTGGGATGATAACAGACGCAATCTTCCCACCCAGATATCAGATCCTGAAGAAATATACATGGAGCAGAGGGGGAAGAGGAGTTGCACTACTCATTAAAAACCGATGGGGATTTAAGGAAATTAAAGGAATGGACGAAATTGGTGAAAAGGACTATATAATAGGTTTAATTCAGTCTGGGGGACATAAGGTAGTCATTGCAGTGATGTATAACCCACCACAAAACTGCAGGAGGCCAAGAGAAGAAGAATATGAAAACAGCAACAGAGCAATGGTGGACACACTAGCTGAGGTGGCCAGAAAAGCTCACATGGGTAGTGCAAAGTTACTAGTTATGGGCGATTTCAATCACAAGGAGATTGATTGGGAGAACCTGGAGCCACATGGGGGTCCCGAAACATTGTGAGCCAAGATGATGGATGTGGTACTGGAAAACCTCATGCATCAACATGTTAGGGACACTACCTGAGAGAGAGAGGGGAGGATGAACCAGCAAGACTGGAACCTGTGTTCATCCTGAGTAGATCGGACATAGAGGACATCACATATGAAAGGCCCCTTGGAGCTAGTGATCACGTGGTTCTGAGCTTTGAATACTTAGTAGAGTTACAAGTGGAGAGGGCAACAGGAGTAGGATGGGAAAAGGCAAACTACAAAAAGGGGGACTACACAGGTATGAGGAACTTCCCGCAGGAAATAGAATTGGTAGGAAAGTCAGTAAACGAAGTGATGGACTACATAATAACAAAATGCAAAGAGTCAGAGGAAAGGTTTGCTCCCAAGGGCAACAGAAATAATGGGAAGATCAGAACGAGCCCTTGGTTTACCCAAAGGTGTAAGGAGGCAAAAACTAAGTGCACTAGAGAATGGAAAAAGTACAGAAGACAAAGGACCCAGCAAAATAAAGAGATTAGTCGAAGAGCCAGAAACGAGTATGCACAGATAAGGAGGGAGGCTCAGCGACAGTACGAAAACAACATGGCATCAAAAGTCAAGTCTGACCCAAAGCTGTTGTATGGCCACAACAGGAGGAAGACAACAGTCAAGGACCAGGTAATCAGGTTGAGGAAAGAAGGTGGGGAGCTTAGAAGAAACGACCGAGAAGTATGTGAGGAGCTCAACATGAGATTTAGGAAGTATTTACAATGGAGACAGAAAGAACTCCAGGAAGTCAGGTACACCAAAAAGGGATATACCAACAGATGTTGGATGAAATACACAAAACCAAGGAGGAGGTGAACAAGCTGCTAAGTGACCTTGATACCTCAAAGGCGGTGGGATCGGACAACATCTCTCCGTGGGTCCTTAGAGAGGGACTAGAGACGTTGTGTGTGCCACTAACATCAATTTTCAACACATCCACTGCAACTTGGCAACTACCTGAGGTATGGAAGACGGCAAATGTAGTCCCCATTTTTGAGAAAGGAGACAGAAACATATGAAAGAAGGAACACTGTAGCAGGCCTACTGGTCCATGCAAGGCAGGTCCAATTCTCCTACCGGCTTAAGCTAATGCCTTAACTTAGTGCGATGCACTAAACTATAGACCAGTGTCACTGACGTGTATAGTATGCAAAGTCATGGAGAAGATTATCAGGAGGAGAGTGGTGGAGCACCTAGAACAGAACAAGCTTATAAAAGCACCTAGAACAGAACAAGCGTATAAATGACAACCAGCATGGATTCATGGAAGGCAAATCTTGTCACAAACCTACTGAAGTTTTATGACAAGATAACAGAAGTAAGACACGAGAGAGAGGGGTGGGTAGACTGCATTTTCTTGGACTGCAAGAAGGCCTTTGACACAGTTCCTCACGAAAGATTAGTGCAAAAGCTAGAGGATCAGGCACATATAACAGGAAGGGCACTGCAATGGATCAGAGAATATCTGACAAGGAGGCAACAATGAATCATGGTAAGTGACGAGGTATCAGAGTGGGCTCCTGTGACAAACGGGGTTCCACAGGGGTCAGTTCTAGGACCAGTGAATGATAAGACGGAAGGGATAGACTCAAAAGTGTCCCTGTTTGCAGATGATGTGAAGTTAATGAGAATAATTAAATTGGATGAGGATCAGGCAGGACTACAAAGAGACCTGGACAGGCTGGAAGTTTGGTCCAGGAACTGGCTCCTCGAATTTAACCCCGCCAAATGCAGTCATAAAGATCGGGGAAGGGCAAAGAAGACCGCAGACAGAGTATAGGCTAGGTGGCCAAAGACTGCAAACCTCGCTCAAGGAGAAAGATCTTGGGGTGAGTATAACACCAAACACGTCTCCGGAAGCACACATCAACCAGATAACTGCTGCAACATACGGGTGACTGGCAAACCTGAGAATAGCGTTCCGATACCTTAGTAAGAAATCGTTCAAGACACTGTACATCGTGTACGTCAGGTCCATACTAGAGTATGCAGCACCAGTTTGGAACCCATATCTGGTCAAGCACCTCAAGAAATTAGAGAAAGTGCTAAGGTTTGCGACAAGGTTAGTTCCAGAGCTTAGGGGAATCGGCCTGACAACACTGGTGGACAGGAGGGTTAGGGGAGACATGATAACGACATACAAAATACTGCATGGAATAGACAAGGTGGATAGAGACAGGATGTTCCAGAGAGGGGACACAGAAACAAGGGGTCACAATTGGAAGTTGAAGACTCAGATGAGTCAAAGGGATGTTAGGAAGTATTTCTTCAGTCATAGAGTAGTCAGGAAGTTGAATAGTCTAGCAAGTGATGTAGTGGAGGCAGGAACCATACATAGCTTTAAGACGAGGTATGATAAAGCTCATGGAGCAGGGAGAGAGGGGACCCAGTAGCGATCAGTGAAGAGGCGGGACCAGGAGCTGAGTCTCGACCCCTGCAACCAAAATTAGGTGAGTACAATTAGGTGAGTACAGCCCACCAAGCAGGACCGAGGAACGAAGGGAAAGAGTAGTTGGAAGCAGGGATAGGAGTAGGGGAAAGGGGAGAAGGTGGAGAGGGGGATAGGTCACAGGCAGAGGCAAAACCATGCCACCAATAGTTACAGGAAATAATAAGGAGACAATGGCCATGTACAAACGGGACCCAGAGACACAGAGGGGAATGGGAGGAGGAGAGGGAGAAGTCGGTGTTTATTCATGGGCTTCAGGAGAGCGAGGGGAGGACACACAATGATAGATGGCAGGAAGAAAAACATTAGATTGAAAACATCATCAAAAAAATAGGTGAGGAGGACATGACTGAGATAGTAAATTTTCAGAGAATAGGGAGGTACTTGAAGGGGAGACATCGGCTGGTCAAGCTGATTTTCAAGACAGTAACAATGCGAAACAGGATCCTGCAAGAGAAACCACGGCTGAAGGAATCGTCAACATACAATAGGGTGTTCCTAGACCGAGACGGACACAAAGGCAAAAGGGGCTAGGAAGAGAGACAAGGAAAGAATCAGCAGAGGACAACCAGAGCAGGGCAGAGCAACAAGCGCAAGCACACACAGAACCACCCCAGAACCCCATAACCAAACACGCTATCCCAACACAACCCACAGTCCTCACTTACATCCCCCACCCCACACTTTGCTGTAGAATCCCATAGCACACTGACAGGTCCCCCACCCTCACAGACCCCCCAGAACACAGTGTTGGAGAGGAAACTGAAGGTATGGTACACCAACGCTGATGAAATAACGAATAAGTAGGAGGAGTGGCACGAAAGAGTCAAAGAGGCATCACCGGACATCATAGCTCTCACAGAAACCAAGCTCACAGAAATGATAACAGATGCCATCTTTCCAACGGGATATCAGATCCTGAGGAAAGAGAGAGGAGGTGGAAGAGTGACACTGCTCATCAAAAACCGATAGGATTTTGATGAGCTGGAGAGGGGAGACAGAGGACAAGCAAGAGATTACATAATAGGAATACTTCAGTCTGGAGGTCCCAAGGTGGTAATTGATTGCAGTGATGTGTAACCTACTACAGAACACCAGGAGGCCAAGGCAAGAGTATGATGAGAGCAATAGAGTGATGGTGGACACACTGGTGGAAGTGGCCAGAAGGGCTCATGCGAGCAGGGCAAAGCTGCTGATTATGGGTGACTTCAACCACAAGGAAATCGACTAGGAGAACCTGGTGCCACAAAGGGGCCCAGAAACGTGGAGGGCTAAGATGATGGAGGTGGTACTGGAAAACCTCATGTACCAACACATAAGGGACACTACCAGAGAGAGAGGAGAGGATGAACCAGCGAGACTGGACCTAGTATTCACCTTGAGTATTGCTGATATTGAGGACATCACATATGAAAGACCCTCGGGGCCAGAAATCATGTGGTTCTGAGCTTCGAATACATAATTACAAGTGGAGAGGGAAGCAGGAAAGGCAGAACGAATGAAGCCAAACTACAAGAAAGGGGACTACACAAGCATGAAGAATTTCCTTCACAGGGTTCAGTGGGACAGAGAACTGGCAGGGAAGTCAGTAAACGAGATGATGGAATATGTGACAACAGTATGCAAGGAAGCTGAGGAGAGGTTTGTACCCAAGGGTAACATAAATAACGAGAAAGCCAGGATGAGCCCTTGGTTCACCCAAAGGTGTAGGGAGGCCAAAACCAAGTGTGCAAGAGAATAGAAGAAGTATAGAAGGCAAAAGGCCCAGGAGAATAAGGAGAACAGTCGTAGAGCCAGAACTGAATATGCACAGGTAAGAAGGGAGGCCCAACGACAATACGAAAATGACATAGCAGCGAAAGCCAAATCTGACCCAAAGCTGTTGTACAGCCACATCAGGAGGAAAACAACAGTCAAGGACCAGGTAATCAGGCTGAGGAAGGAAGGAGGAGAGATCACAAGAAACAACCACGAAGTATGTGAGGAGCTCAACATGAGATTCAAAGAAGTGTTCACAGAGGAGACAGAAGAAACTCCAGAAAGACGGAGAGGCGGGGTTCACCATCAAGTGTTGGCCACAATACATACAACAGAGGAAGAAGTGAAGAGGCTGCTGAGTGAGCTAGATACCTCAAAGGCGACGGGGCCGGATCACATCTCTCCATGGGTCCTGAGAGAGGGAGCTGAGGCGCTATGTGTACCCCAAACAACAACATTTAACACATCTATCGAAACAGGGAGATTACCTGAGGTATGGAAGACAGCAAATGTAGTCCCAATTTTTAAAAAAGGAGACAAACATGAAGCACTAAACTACAGAGCAGTGTCACTGACATGTATAGTATGCAAAGTCATGGAGAAGATTATCAGAAGAGTGGTGTAACACCTAGAACGGAATGAGCTTATCAACGACAGCCAACACGGTTTCAGGGACAGGAAATCCTGTGTCACAAATCTACTGGAGTTCTATGACAGGGTGACAGCAGTGAGACAAGAAGAGAGAGGGGTGGGTAGATTGCATTTTCTTGGACTGTAAGAAGGCGTTTGACACAGTTCCACACAAGAAATTAGTGCAAAAGCTGGAGGACCAGGCAGGGATAACAGGGAAGGCACTACAATGGATCAGGGAATACCTGTCCGGAAGACAGCAGCGAGTCATGGTACGTGGCGAGGTGTCAGAGTGGGCGCCGGTGACGAGCGGGGTTCCACAGGGGTCAGTCCTAGGACCGGTGCTGTTTCTGGTATTTCTGAACGACATGACGGAAGGAATAGCCTCCGAAGTGTCGCTGTTTGCAGATGATGTGAAGCTGATGAGAAGAATTTAATCGGACGAAGATCAGGCAGAACTACAAAGGGATCTGGACAGGCTGCAGGACTGGTCCAGAAATTGGCTCCTGGAGTTCAACCCCACCAAGTGCAAAGTCATGAAGATTGGGGAAGGGCAAAGAAGACCGCAGACGGAGTACAGTCTATGGGGCCAGAGACTACAAACCTCACTCAAGGAAAAAGATCATGGGGTGAGTATAACACCAGGCACATCTCCTGAGGCGCACATCAACCAAATAACTGCTGCAGCAAACCTAAGAACAGCATTTCGACATACTGGAGTATGCAGCACCAGTTTGGAACCCACACCTAGCCAAACACATAAAGAAACTAGAGAAAGTGCAAAGGCTTGTAACAAGACTAGTCCCGGAGCTAAGGGGTATGTCCAACGAGGAGAGGTTAAGGGAAATCGACCTGACGACACTGGAGGACAGGAGAGATAGGGAGGACATGATAACGACATATAAAGTACTGAGAGGAATTGACAAGGTGGACAGAGACAGAATGTTCCAGAGATGGGACACAGCAACAAGGGGTCACAGTTGGAAGTTGAAGACTCAGATGAATCACAGGGATGTTAGGAAGTATTTCTTCATTCACAGAGTGGTCAGGAAGTGGAATAGCTTGGGAAGTGATGTGGTGGAGGCAGGATCGATTCATAGCTTCAAGAAGAGGTATGATAAGGCTCATGGCGAAGGGAGTGAGACCCAGTAGCGGCCAGTGGAGAGGCGGGGCCACGAGCTATGACTTGACCCCTACAACCACAAGTAGGTGAGTACATACACACACACACACACACACACACACACACACACACAGGGGACCAAGAGCTGAGTCTCGACCCCTGCAACCACAATTAGTATTAGTATTAGTATTAGAGAAAGTGCAAAGGTTTGCAACAAGACTAGTCCCAGAGCTAAGGGGATTGTCCTACGAAGAAAGGTTAAGGGAAATCGGCCTGACGACACTAGAGGACAGGAGGGTTAGGGGAGACATGATAACGACATATAAAATACTGCGAGGAATAGATAAGGTGGACAGAGACAAGATGTTCCAGAGAGGGGACACAGAAACAAGGGGTCACAATTGGAAGTTGAAGACTCCTATGAGTCAAAGGGATGTTAGGAAGTATTTCTTCAGTCATAGAGTTGTCAGGAAGTGGAATAGCTTAGAAAGCGACATAGTGGAGGCAGGAACCATACATAGTTTTAAGACTAGGTTTGATAAAGCTCATGGAGCAGGGAGAGAGAGGACCTAGTAGAAATCAGTGAAGAGGCGGGGCCAGGAGCTATGACTCGACCCTTGCAACCACAAATAGGTGAGTACAAATAGGTGAGTACACACACACACACGGTGGCTAGCGCTCTTGCTTCACGCACGGAGGGCCCGGGTTCATTACCCGGCGGGGCCGAAACATTTCGAAGTGTTTCGTTACACACTCACACACATACATACAACAGGCCTAGTGTCTAATCGACATGTGCCTAGGACAAAATGGTAACTAACACACACACGCACGCTCGCGTGGAGCCTATGTTACTTTTGTACTTATGGGTACATCTCATATCAACGTGCTAAATAGTACATATAAAGAGTATAGTGTATACAGTGTCTTATACAACGTGCCCATAGCACCATATATATAAGCATAACCTATATACTCCAAGAACTGTGTAGGAGCCTATCTCCTTAATTATTCAACTTAACATTGTTAGTGTATATTACCACCTAGACACCTTTGTTAGTAAAGATCTCGATTTTTATTTAGCAGGTTCTTATTCGTTTGTAATCTAAAAGTTCTATGGCGAAGCCACGTAATATGCAGAATATTTGGACTAGAATTCTAACTACACACTGTTACAAAATCAGAATCAGGTCAGAGTCTTGAGGGGCATCAATACGTTGACCTTCAGGTATTCTCTGGAAATATCATCAATGTTAGATGTCGCATTTTGTAACAGTGGATGACATACCACCTTCCATACACACATACTCCAGGGAAAGAATAAGTATCCCAAGACATTATCCTCTCCTTCCCCTTACCTCTCTCTCTCTCTCTCTCTCTCTTTTCTCTCTCTCTCTCTCTCTCTCTCTCTCTCTCTCTCTCTCTCTCTTTCTCTCTCTCTCTTCCTCTCTCTCTCTCTCTCTTCTCTCTCTCTCTCTCTCTCTCTCTCTCTCTCTCTCTCTCTCTCTCTCTCTCTCTCTCTCTCTCTCTCTCTCTCTCTCTCTCTCTCTCTCTCTCTCTCTCATATAATGCATTGCATTTTAACTCAGACATGTCTAGAATATCATCTTCGTTGTTAGAATCTATCAACTTCATAGATAACTCTTCTAAAAGTCTTCTATATCCTCATGATATTTATAATTATTCATAAAATTTCATTTGCCGTCAAGGCGGCTATTTTATTGTAATATTCATCCACTTGGATCAGACATAAAACACTCGCCCAGCTATATAATAAAGCATTGAGGGTAGCATAATAAAACAGTAAAGTACAATGAAGGAGGACAGCAAGGAAAGCTTCGCATGTTATTACCCTCACTGTAACCATCAATATTACCCTCACTGTAACCATCAATATTACCCTCACTGTAACCATCAATATTATTCTGGTTAAATTTCAACTCTTCAGTTTAAAATTGTTGGAAGATTAGAGCAGTCTTATTGCTTCTTTTTTTTATCGAGAATGAGAAGAGATTGGTGGTGAGCAGACAGTGAGTGAGTGAGAGGTGGGACGCAGCCATCCAGTGAGTGAGAGGTGGGACGCAGCCATCCAGTGAGTGAGAGGTGGGACGCAGCCAGTCCAGTCAGTGAGTGAGAGGTGGGACGCAGCCAGCCAGTGAGTGAGAGGTGGGACGCAGCCAGTCCAGTGAGTGAGTGAGAGGTGGGACGCATCCAGTGAGTGAGTGAGAGAGAGGTGGGACCCAGCCAGTCCAGTCAGAGAGTGAGAGGTGGGACGCAGCCAGCCAGTCAGTGAGTGAGAGGTTAGCTATGAGCTGTTGGCTGCCCAGGATCCAGCACGGTGTCGCTAGACAACTCTCCCCAACTATCTGAGAGAGTTAATATGGATGTGGGAAAGGACATACTATGTGTAACAGTTCCGGACATTTATTAAAGGAAACGTTTCGCCATGATTGGCATCTCTCTAGTTTACATTTTCTCTTCCTTTATCTTAAAGGAATGTGCCCTGAGCATACCTCAAGTGCCACAGAGTTAATTTCTTCTTGACAAAGATATGGATCCGTGTTGTTAAGGATATCTTCCCAGCTTGTTTCACTTAGGACATGGTTGACTTGATCCCACTGTATGTTTTTGTTATTGAGGTTGAAGTTGGTAAAGGTACCTTCATAACTGGTCACCTTTTGCTGGTCAGGAGCCCAGCACATACATGTTTGTACCTCTATTATGTTGTGGTCTGAGTATGTTGTCTTTGATACGGTTATATTTCACATCAGATCATCATTGCTAGTGAAGATGAGGTCTAGTGTATTTTCCAGTCTTGTTGGATCTATTATTTGCTGGTTTTAAGTGAAATTGTTGCAGAGATTTAATAGCTCATGTGTGTGTGAATTTTAGTCTGAGCTGCCCCCTGGGGTTATCTCTGCTAAAACATTATTTGCTACACTCTTCCATTTTAGATGTCTTAAGTTGAAATCGCCCAACAGCAAGATGTTTGGGGCAGGAGTTGGGAGATTTTCCAGACAGTGGTCAGTTTTGAAAAGCTGTTCCTGGAACTGTTGGGAAGTTGCATCTGGATTCTTGTATACGACAACAATAACAAGGTTTTGGTTTTCAATCTTTACTGCTAAAACGTCAACTACATCATTTGAGGTGTTTAGTAGTTTCAAGCAAATGATCAACTCTGTGACATACAGGCCAACTTCCCTTATTGCCTGCTTACTCTGTCGCATCTGAATAGGTTACAGCCTGGGATCAATATTTCGTTGTCAAAGTGATCCTTTATGTGGGTCTCTGTGAAAGCCGCAAACATTACGTTTGACTCTGTGAGCAGTCCCTTGATGTAAGGTATTTTGTTGTTTGTTGATGGCTTTAGACCCTGTATGTTTTCAAAGATAATTGTCATCTTGTTGATACTTAGGTGGCATTAATATCTGGTGTTCTGTAGTGGAGGCCAATGACTTGAGTTTATGTAGAATTTCTGTCATTTCATGCCAGTTTTCTTTTCTTCCTGGCACTTAAAAATCTCCATCTCTGGAGTGGTTATGGCTTCCCTGGTTTGTTTTCCATAAGGGTGATCTGTATCTTCTTGTCCCCTTTAGGTGGTGCACCTGACAGTATAGGTTTTGGCATTGTCTTTTCTGGACTGAAGAGCGGCACATTTCAGGGTGGAAGAAATTACAGGAAGAGGAGTTGCGTTCTCCTGTTGTCTTATGTATGCGGCATTTTTTGGGATGTTCGAAACTGCACGTCCCACCTGTTCTTTCAGATATTCCATGCCTACAGATTTGATTTCTGTTTAGGATTTTTTTAGACGCATTCTTTACTAGTGCATTTTTCCTGTCTCCCCATTACCTACAGCCACTGTTCTAACATCGGTATTTCGACCAGTTATTTTTCTGGTAATGTATCGATTCACTTTCCTGAAGCACCGTCCCCTTTTATTCCATCTCCAGTAGTAGTGCTACTTTGTACCTCTGGAATTTGTATAGCATTGTCTTTACCTGTTTCATCACCTGGGCCACTATCACCATCTGGTGCACTCTCCTCCAGCACAGCACCAGCACCATCTGGTGCACTCTCCTCCAGGACAGCACCAGCACCATCTGGTGCACTCTCCTCCAGGACAGCACCAGCACCAGCACCATCTGGTGCACTCTCCTCCAGGACAGCACCAGCACCATCTGGTGCACTCTCCTCCAGGACAGCACCAGCACCAGCACCATCTGGTGCACTCTCCTTCAGGACAGCACCAGCACCAGCACCATCTGGTGCACTCTCCTCCAGAACAGCACCAGCACCATCTGGTGCACTCTCCTCCAGGACAGCACCAGCACCATCTGGTGCACTCTCCTCCAGGACAGCACCAGCACCATCTGGTGCACTCTCCTCCAGGACAGCACCAGCACCATCTGGTGCACTCTCCTCCAGGACAGCACCAGCACCATCTGGTGCTGGCCACTATCTCCATCTGGTGCACTCTCCTCCAGCACAGCACCAGCACCATCTGGTGCACTGTCTTTCATGTCTGTATTCTCACAAGTACTGTCCTCGAAGACAGCACCAGCCCCAGGGGTTGCAGCACCATCTGCCCCACTTCTTTTATTTTCTCAGCTTTTATACAAGGCTACCATGTTTTCTAAGAATGATATTTTTTTGTTGGTTGTTCCTGTCTTTTAGTATAGATGTAATTTTCTCACAAACGTCCCTATCACTTGGGCAGATCAAAAAACATTTTCTTGATTTAATATCAATGATGCTTGACTGCTTAAGGTCCATACACGATCCATGGGACCATTTTCCACAGAGATCGCATGCAATCCAAGCGAAACCTCGCCTATTACTCTTGCCGCAGATTACACAGGTAGTATGTTCTGTAGTTTGATATATATATAATTTATAGTTTCAGTATCCCATATCTTTCTTCCTGGTATACCTTAACAGTTCTAATGGGTAGCTGGCTAGGATAAGGGTCTATCATAAAAGTATTTTGTTTTATATGTTGGTATATATACTGTAGTTTGATATATATGCTTTTATAAATTATAAAGATATTATTATTATTATTATTATTATTATTATTATTATTATTATTATTTGACTTTCGTGTTTGGTGAACTGGTGACTGCTGGCAGCTTCTACAGTGTGTTGACATTGGTGACCTCTGGCACCCTTTTTACAGCCTGAGGTTTTGGACACTTATAGATCACTGTATTTTACATTTATATATTTTTTCACTTTCACCACATCACTGTTGTTGGCTATGGTAGGGCGACTGAAGAAAAGTTACTGGAAAAAACATTTGCTTTCCATTGTGTATATTGCGACCACTGCCAACTACAGATATTGCGTATTCCCAAAAGTAACCGTATACTTCTCGTATTTACACAAGTAACTGTATACTTCTCGTATTTACACAAGTAACTGTATACTTCTCGTATTTACACAAGTAACTGTATACTTCTCGTATTTACACAAGTAACTGTATACTTCTCGTATTTCCAAAAGTAACTGTATACTTCTCGTATTTCCAAAAGTAACTGCATACTTCTCGTATTTCCAAAAGTAACTGCATACTTCTCGTATTTACACAAGTAACTGTATACTTCTCGTATTTACACAAGTAACTGTATACTTCTCGTATTTCCAAAAGTAACTGCATACTTCTCGTATTTCCAAAAGTAACTGCATACTTCTCGTATTTACAAAAGTAACTGCATACTTCTCGTATTTACACAAGTAACTGTATACTTCTCGTATTTACACAAGTAACTGTATACTTCTCGTATTTACACAAGTAACTGTATACTTCTCGTATTTCCATAAAAAGAAGAATTTTCTAATTTTCTTCAGTCCATCACACTAAGTACTATCTTGTTAGTTATTAGCTATGGCAACGACTGGTGAATTGTTTTCTAGAAGAGAAATGTCCTTATGTTGTTGTGTATGCAGATTTAGGAAGGTTATTAATAGGAGTTGACTTGCGTGGTAGGATCCTGGCGACTGCTGGCAACTGTTTACAACACGAGTTATATATTAGGCCTATCACTTCCCTCTTAATTATCACCACTGCATTTATTATGGTATTTTATCTATACACTACGGTACCACTGTGATATACACTATACCATTATGTGTTACACTATTATTAGAGACTTTCTTTAATTCCTAGGCCTATAGTTCCCCTCTGGTAGTGCGGCTCTTCTATGTTATTGCACACTTTTTTTTCCCTTTTTTGGCTCAGTGGGTATTATTATTTGCTGGATTAGTTACAAGCGCTGGAGGGATGTACTTTATAAGTTCACTGGCACAGTTCAATGCTTCTAGCAGATACAAACTGCGACAGTCCACGAAAACGACGGAGCACGACGGGGCAAGACGGAGCACGACGGAGCACGACAGAGCAAGACGAAGCAAGACGAAGCAAGACAGAGTAAGACAGAGCAAGATGGAGCAAGACGGAGCACGACGGAGCAAGACGGAGCACGACGGAGCAAGACGGAGTACGACGGAGCACGTCGGAGCAAGACGGAGCAAGACGGAGCACGACGGAGCAAGACGGAGCATGACGGAGCAAGACGGAGCACGACGGAGCAAGACGGAGCATGACGGAGCAAGACGGAGCATGACGGAACAAGACGGAGCATGCGGGTACTCGTGGTATCCTAGGACCAGAGTTAATAATAATATCTTTATTTACTACAAGTACATGTACAAGGTATACAGACCATAGCTGACATCAATGACATACTACTATATAGAAAGCCGCTTGTTATGCTGAGCATTTCCCGCAAATTAGGTCAGTTTTGTCCCAGGATGCGACCCACACCAGTCCACTAACACCCAGGTACCCATTTTACTGATGGGTGAACATGAACAACAGTTGTACATGGAAACACGTCCTAATGTTATCCAGCCGTACCTGGGATTCGAACCGCGGACCTCAGTGTGTGAGCTGTGGTAAAAGAACACTATGTATAGAGTGACAGGCTGCCATATATCGGAAAAAGGAGAAATAAAGTACATATATTCAGGATCAGGTATACATAAATACAGTTACATCAGTTATCATACATAGCAACATATGTGTAGATTACCCAGGATAACCCAAAAATAAAGTCGAAGTAGAGGAAGTAAAGGTTGTGATGAGAGTTACTTTGAAAACTGACACTTGAAGAACGAGACACTTGTGACACATATGGGAATCTTTATTGATGAAACGTTTCGCCCGTCATTGGCTTCATCAGTCCAGTACAGAGAATAACAGCGGAAGATGAGGAGGAGTTTGGGGCAATCTGTCCCTCAGCCTGAGGAAGAGCTTCTCTTGTGACTGTGTGTAGCTGTGTCAGTATGAAGCTGTGAAGGGAAGAGCTTCTGTGTCAGTATGAAGCTGTGAAGGGAAGAGCTTCTGTGACAGTATGAAGCTGTGAAGGGAAGAGCTTCTGTGACAGTATGAAACTGTGAAGGGAAGAGCTTCTGTGACAGTATGAAGCTGTGAAGAGAAGAGCTTCTGTGACAGTATGAAGCTGTGAAGGGAAGAGAGGTAGACTCGTGTAAAGTGTCACAGTTTGATTAATCTCTCCATCCTAAAAATTGCCTTTTCCAGGCTGACATATACCAAGGTTGAGTGCATGATGGATTATGGGGACTCCGCCAGCTTTGTCTGTATATACACTGCGTGGGTCTGGGCACAGTTATGTGTCGGTCTGTGTACAGCTCTGTGTCACTTTGTATACAGCTCTGTGTATGTATACTGCTCTCTGTTAGTCTGTATATAGTTCTCCATAATCAGAACTGTATTCTGCTGCGTCCATCAGAACTGTATTCTGCTACGTCCATCAGAACTATATTCTGCTGCGTCCGTCTGCATACCGCTGTCAGTCTTTACCCTACTTTGTCAGTCTGTATAAAGATCTCAGTCTGTACATAGCATTGTGCCAGTCTGTGCACATTTCTGTGAATTTCTAATTTTTTTTATGTCAATCTGTGTCCAGCTCTAGGTATATATACAATTTGGGTCTGTATATAGCAGTTTTATATACACTGCTGGGTCTATGCAGCTCTAGCTTTGTCTGTATACAGGTTTATGTGGGTCTGTAGTCGGCTCTGAGGGTATCTGTGTACAACGTACAACTCGAAGTGTACTCATTCCTAGGTGCAAGTTACAGAACATGAAAGACTTAATATTAATCCAGAATTTCACATAAGGTAATTTTCAGTATAATTTTTCCCTTTACATCATAAAAATAATCAGATTACATCAAGTTCAGTCTTGAACTTGATCTCAACTTTCGACTTTTATCACATTTCCGAGATCATATTTCTTTATTATTTATCATAATATGATGCCTGAGCAGTGGGCAGCTACCCTGTTACCTATGATAGTTACACAATTGGAAGAAAAGGTAACTATATCTCCCTGTTATATTCCACCATGCAGGATGGGTCACATACGTAGTGTTGAAATCTGTTAGCCTGATCTGGGAGACATCAGTAGAACAAGGATAATGTTATGTAAATAAAGGTTCATCAACTACCAGAGCTGCAAGGCTTTCATTCCAACATAGCAGTTTTATCCAACCTTAAAATCAGTAAAAGTCTAAGTTTACAAAGACCCACGTCTCACTAAGTTAAATATACATCAACAAACACCGTCCCTCAGTGACAAACATAAGCTTACTGACACCACTGTGCAAATCCACGTATAATATCACAGGTCTGGTGCTTGTGCACAGAGATACTCTTAAGTCGTACATTAATATGAACACTAACCTATGCGCACAGATATACAAGTTATGACTCACAAAATCGCAATGACTCTGACCTCGGGTTCTATCCCCTCCCGTGGTATGGTTTATATACAAGTTAATTTGAAACTTCGATAGGAAATACACTTCTCCACAACTCACTGACGGCTAAGTCTCGTACTGGAACGTACAGTAAGTCTCATCTTTATCTTCCTCAAAATATTATAAGTCTAGATATACTATACACAGGTACACAAATGACAGAGTTCCCAGAACCTGGTCAAGGACTGGGCCGCGGGGGCGTTGACCCTCGGAACACCCTCCAGGTAGACTCCAGGTAGGTAAGTACACCAATGATCTATCTTCAAAAATAGTCATTATAATTAATGAATAACTGCTTTGTCTACTAAGCATCACTGGGAACTAAGTCTAGCAATGAGTTAAAACAGAATCCACAAACTCTAAAACAAAGTGTAAATAACGTGTCCGTGGCATTCATCAGCTGAGTAACGTGTCCGTGGCATTCATCAGCTGAGTAACGTGTCCGTGGCATTCATCAGCTGAGTAACGTGTCCGTGGCATTCATCAGCTGAGTAACGTGTCCGTGGCATTCATCAGCTGAGTAACGTGTCCGTGGCATTCATCAGCTGAGTAACGTGTCCGTGGCATTCATCAGCTGAGTAACGTGTCCGTGGCATTCATCAGCTGAGTAACGTGTCCGTGGCATTCATCAGCTGAGTAACGTGTCCGTGGCATTCATCAGCTGAGTAACGTGTCCGTGGCATTCATCAGCTGAGTAACGTGTCCGTGGCATTCATCAGCTGAGTAACGTGTCCGTGGCATTCATCAGCTGAGTAACGTGTCCGTGGCATTCATCAGCTGAGTAACGTGTCCGTGGCATTCATCAGCTGAGTAACGTGTCCGTGGCATTCATCAGCTGAGTAACGTGTCCGTGGCATTCATCAGCTGAGTAACGTGTCCGTGGCATTCATCAGCTGAGTAACGTGTCCGTGGCATTCATCAGCTGAGTAACGTGTCCGTGGCATTCATCAGCTGAGTAACGTGTCATAAGAACATAAGAACATAAGAAAGAAGGAACACTGCAGCAGGCCTACTGGCCCATGCGAGGCAGGTCCAAGTCTCCCACCGGCTTAAGCCAATGCCCCGACCCAGCCAGGTCAGGTTACATCCACTTAAGGAAGGAGCACGGCATCTGACCTAGTAGCACAAACTAGTCAGATCCAACTCCCCCCCACCCGCACCCACTCCCCTATATTTATCTAGCCCCATTTTTAAAAATACACAACGTTTTTTTCCCCTATAACTGTACTCGGAGTTTGTTCCCCTCATCGACAACTCTTTACCAAACCAATTTTCTTTCCTATATCCTTCCTGAATCTGAAATTTTTCCCAAATTAAAGCCCTTGCTGCGAGTCCTGTCAATACTAGATATTTTTGGGACGCTATTTACATCACCTTTATTTATTTTCCCGTTTTCCATTTATAAACCCCCAATCATATCCCCCCAATTCTACGTCTTTCTAGAAATGCAGATTCAGG
>WNWK01004684.1:0-134810 GCA_009830355.1 Cherax destructor
TGAAAATTGGGTTGAGCAAATATTCTGTTAGTGGGACGGATTGTGAAGGACCTGCCTAGTATGGGCCAACAGGCCTGCTGCAGTGTTCCTCCTTTCTTATGTTCTTATGTTCTTATCTAACTTGAATCCATTATTGGGGTTCTCTCTGGAGAGATATCCTCAAGACCTTATTTATATCCCCTTTGTTAATACCCATTTTCCACTTGTATACCTCGATCATGTCTCCCTCATTCTACGTCTTACAAGTGAATGTAATTTAAGGGTCTTCAATCTTTCTTCGTAAGGAAGATTTCTAATGCTATGTATTAATTTAGTCATTCTACGCTGAATGTTTTCTAACGAATTTATGTCCATTCTGTAATATGGAGACCAAAACTGAGCTGCGTAATCTAGGTGAGGCCTTACTAATGATGTATAAAGCTGTAATATAACCTCTGGACTTCTGTTGCTAACACTTCTTGATATAAATCCCAGTAATCTATTTGCCTTATTACGTACGCTTAGGCATTGCTGTCTTGGTTTAAGGTTGCTGCTGACCATCACCCCCAAGTCCTTCTCGCAATCTGTATGGCTAAGTTCTACGTTATTTAACTTATAAGTGCTTGGGTTATGGACACTCCCGAGCTTCAGAACCTTGCATTTATCTACATTGAACTGCATCTGCCACTTTTCTGACCACGAATTAAGTTTGTCTAAATCTTCCTGAAGTTCTATGACATCTATGTTTGAATCAATTATCCTACCTATCTTCGTGTCGTCGGCGAATTTGCTCATATCACTAGTAATTCCTCGTCAAGGTCATTGATATATATTATAAATAACAATGGGCCTAAGACTGATCCCTGTGGAACACCACTTGTTACAAGTCCCCATTCGGATTTAACCCCATTTATGCACACTCTCTGCTTCCTATTGGTGAGCCATGACTCGATCCATGACAGCACTTTTCCCCCAATGCCATGAGCAGCCACTTTCTTTAACAGTCTCTGGTGCGGTACTCTATCAAAAGCCTTACTAAAGTCTAAATAAACAATATCGAATTCTTTATCGTGATCAACAGCCTCAAAAGCTTTAGTGAAGAAGGTTAATAAATTAGATAGGCAGGAACGGCCCTCGTGAATCCATGCTGAGTATCATTAATCAAATTATGGTTATCTAGATGGCTTCTAATAATATCAGCTATAATTGACTCTAGTAATTTGCCTACAATTGAGGTCAGGCTTATTGGGCGGTAATTTGACGGTAGTGACTTGTCCCCTGCTTTAAAAATAGGAATTACATTAGCCATCTTCCACATATCAGACACTACACCTGTTTGAAGAGATAAATTAAAAATGTTATCAAAAGTCTTTTTACTGTATCAAGATTTTTAAATACAACTTTGATATTAAAATTCTTAAGAAAGGAAGGCATATCAACCAAGTTTTCATGGTAAGGGAGAACCAACATATTTTTGGTTGAATAAGGTTGGTTGTCCCTTTTGGGATTGTAAAAAGTATTCCTAGCTATTTTAAAACATAAGAAACATAAGAACATAAGAAAGGAGGAACACTGCAGCAGGCCTGTTGGCCCATTCTAGGCAGGTCCTTCAATTCCATCCCACCAACAGAATATTTGTTCAACCTAATTTTCAATGCTACCCAAAAATAAGCTTTGATAATTTTATTTACTCATGTGCAATTCCCACTCAAATCCAACCCCTTTCACTCATGAATTTATCCAACCTAAATTTAAAACTACCCAAGGTCCTTGCTTCAATAACCCTACTAGGCAGACTGTTCCATTCATCAACTACCCTATTTCCAAACCAATACTTTCCTATATCCTTTCTAAATCTAAACTTATCTAACTTGAATCCATTATTGCGGGTTCTCTCTTGGAGAGATACCCTCAAGACCTTATTTATATCCCCTTTGTTAATACCCATTTTCCACTTGTATACCTCGATCATGTCTCCCTCATTCTACGTCTTACAAGTGAATGTAATTTAAGGGTCTTCAATCTTTCTTCGTAAGGAAGATTTATCAATTATGTTTCTAGGGTATTTTAAATCATTAGCTATATAATTGATAAATTATAAATAATTGATAAATCTTTTAAAATAGCTAGGAATACTTTTTACAATCCCAAAAGGGACAACCAACCTTATTCAACCAAAAATATGTTGGTTCTCCCTTACCATGAAAACTTGGTTGATATGCCTTCCTTTCTTAAGAATTTTAATATCAAAGTTGTATTTAAAAATCTTGATACAGTAAAAGACTTTTGATAAAAATTCCCCCAAAATGCTGACGGATGTGTCTATAAGATTCCCTGTAAAATATGCGATAAAGTTTATTATGGTCAAACTGATAAAAGTCTTGAACTAAGATTAAAACAACATAAATATAGCATTAGAACTGGACAAGATTCTAATGCTCTATTTATTCATGTGAGAGATTTTAACCATCCAATTGATTTTCAAAATGCTGAGAAGCTTGTATCAAGCAAGTCCATGGTTGAGAGAAATATAATAGAATCATGTTTCATTAAAAGCAGTTTTGAAAATAATATGAATATTTCTTTTGGTTTATATAAATTGGATTCTTTTATAATTAATAAAATTTGGGAAGAATTTAATGATAAATTGGACTAATCTTAATTCTTGGGAAGAGTTTCAGGTCCTTTCTTATGTTCCTCTTCACAGAGTCGTGAGATGTTACGCTACTGTGAGGTGTTGTCTTTGTTAGTGTGATGTGACTGTGAGGTGTATTCTGCCCCTTATATAAGTCCTCTTGTCATGTTACCTTTTATAGTTCCTTGATAATGTGAGTAGTCACGAAAGCGCTTGGAATTCCTCTATTTTTTCATAGTGGTTGTCTTGCATATTCTGATATCACCTGATTACTGTGATTTTTTTGCATATATATATATATATATATATATATATATATATATATATATATATATATATATATATATATATATATATATATACTATATATATACACCAATAGGTATACATGTGTATAAACTTTATTTCAAGACAAAATACATTGATATATATATATATATATATATATATATATATATATATATATATATATATATAAACTGCTGTCAGAAGCTCGAACATTCAATGGACTGGCTAGGATTTAGCAGCTAGTATAAAAGGGTGAGTGCCAAGTGTTACAGAGAATGTCACCTTTAACAATGGTGTTCTTAAATGTTAATATTGATCATTGTTTGCTAGCCTGTCTGTACGTCTGCCTTCACCTTTCCTCTCCCCCCCAAGAGTGCCATTTCACACCAAGATACAAATAGTGGCACCACCTGCCTGTGATCCCCTAGCCCAGGTGTGTCTCTCCTCCCCCACTCAGTCGTGGCACCTTGACAGGTGAGCGTCACCACCTTACAAGTTACTGATAAACATTTCTACCCTTCACCTTCCCCTTGCTGCTGGTGATGGGCTCTTGATTCAAGGCATGGGCGCCAGGCAGGGTGCTGACAAATACGGGTAATACAAAGCCTTTTTTAAGATAACGTTTCGCTCTTCCATGATCCAGGTTAGAGCTGTCATCTTCCTTGGATCAAACTTACATCTCATTTCCCTGATGCTGTATGGTCCTTAAGGCTTTATCGCTTTCCATTAATATAATAACGAAAAAAACGAAAACTGAAACAACGAAAACAGAAAACTACTTACAAAAACAAATGAAAACAAAAACAGAAAACTTACAAGAAAATAAAAACAAAAACAGAAAACTTACAAAAAAATAAAAATAAAAACAAAACTACTTACAAAAAAAGTAACAATATGGCTAACATTTATAATGAGATAACAGATAAGTCAGTTTTTTTTTTATAAGTTCAATGGCAAATTTATGGGCAAGTTATTCAGTCTGGGTTGAAGATATATCTTCATTTAATCCTAGACTCTTAGCAACTCTCTTAAGATCTAACAAAACTTTGGTTTCTAACTACATTAATTGCTGATCTAGGAACACCATATTCAGGATCTCGTGATTCGTATTTGAATATCTGGTCGAGACCTCTATCAGAGTGACTGTTTTTAATTCCTAAGTGATCAGTCAGATTATGATGCTTATGCAGGTCTGCGGGTCGCCAGGAGCAACAGCCTGCTTGATCAGGCAGTCAACAGGAAGGTCTAGTCTCATGCCGAACTGCGAGGGTAGAAAAGCCCTCGAAACCAGTCACTGGTATGTCCCGTTGAAGGAAGTAGGCGTAGGAGCTTGAGCTGGGTGGTCCTTCATGAAGGAAGGAGAGGGACTCCACTCCCACACACACTCTAAACAAACAAGAGAAGGGCCTCGTTGGACGTTTATTGTTATTGAGGAAGCGCTAACTGAGTGACAGAAGATGGTGTTAATTGATGGGTGTTCTCAGTGTGTTAATTGATGGGTGCTCTTAGTTTGTTAATTGGTGGATGTTCTCAGTACGTTAATTGGTGGGTGTTCTCAGAACGTTAATTGGTGGGTGTTCTCAAAACGTTAATTGGTGGGTGTTCTCAGTACGTTAATTGGTGGGTGTTCTCAGTACGTTAATTGGTGGGTGTTCTTAGTGTGTTAATTGGTGGGTGCTCTTAGTGCGTTAATTGGTGGGTGTTCTCAGTACGTTAATTGGTGGGTACTCTCAGTACGTTAATTGCTGGGTGCTTTCAGTACGTTAATTGGTGGGTGATCTTAGTGTGTTGTGCCGCTGTGACATCGTAGAGTTCGGCGCTCACTTCGCCCTTAGCGTTTTTGGTCTTCTCTTCTTTAAGTCAGTTCTGGCCAAGAGATGCGGGAAACTCACTTTTCGCTTGTGTCGTGTAGATGGCTCACCTGTTTTTCCCCCTAGTTGTTTAATGGCGGAGTTGTAGGCTTATGTATGGGTGGTGAGTGTTGGGGGGAGGGTAGTGGTGGGAGTTGAAAGGTATGACTCACAAATCGTAATGACACGATCACAAACAAACCATACCACGGGTGGGGTTCGAGTTGAAAGGTGGGTGATGGTGGGAGTTGAAAGGTGCGTGGCCTGGCCTGGTCACAGACCGGACCGCGGGGGCGTTGAGCCCCGAAACCTTCTCCAGGTATCTTCCATATATAACAAAAAAGGCACAATACCGTGACTGGAACAATACACACACAACCCGCACATAGAAGAGAGGAACCTATGACGACGTTTCGGTCCGACTTGGACCATTTACATAGTCACACTAACACAAAGAAAAGGAAGAAGGGGTATTTATAGGCCAGCAGACAGGGGATGGCACAAGAAAGTGGTGGAGTAGTGGAAGTAGTAGTTGTGGAGTCAGTCAATTCTAGGAAAGGAGCACTGCAATAAAGCTGGCGGCCCGCATAGGGTAAAGACAAGAACACAGAGGGGGGAAAAATTATGAAAATAAAATAAAGAAGGACAAGTACAGAGGAGAAAGAAGAGAAGGGGGAAGAGATAGAAGTTGGAAGGAATCAGGTTAAGTCACGGGTGTTCTGAAGTTTGGAGCATTTAACAATGTAATGGGAGAGGAAAGCATCTACAGAGACAAAGCCAGGGCTAAGATTCATACAGGGAAAGTTATGTATAAGGGAGGATTCAACCAGACGGCGACTGTGGAAGTTGGACGTAGGGTAGACAGTTTTAGCAGAAGACCAATCAATAGAATGACTGTGATCTCTGACATGACAGAAAAGAGCATTATTGGTGTCGGCAAGCCTAACACTATTTTTGTGCTCCCTAAGTCTGTCAGAAAGAGATCGGCCAGTTTCTGCAAAGTACTGAAGAGGACAGGAGGAGCAAGAAATAGAGTAGACACCAGGAGAATCTATAGAGGGAGGGGAGGTATGAACTAGATTAGTGCGAAGAGTGTTAGTCTGACGAAAGGTAAGTTTGATGTCTAAGGAACGGAGAGAGTTGTTGAGATTAGAGAGACCAGAGATGTAGGGAAGACAGAGGACAGGAGAGTTCCCAGGAGTAGGGGGTTTAGGAGAGATGAAAGTCCGTTTAGTACGAGAGAAGGCAGAGTAAATATGAAATGGGAAGGGTAGCCAAGACGGGAAAATGAATTATGAAGAGTGGAAATTTCTGCTTCAAGGAACTGAGGATCACAAATACGGAGAGCACGGAGAAAGAGGAAGATAAGAACACTTTTCTTGACAGAGGAAGCATGATAAGAAAAGTAGTGAATATACATGCCACTGTGCATAGGCTTGCGGTACACGGAAAAGGCAAAACCTGTAACTGAGCGGTGGACATGAACATCAAGGAAAGGAAGCAAGGAATTAGATTCCCAATCAGCTTTAAACTTAACGGAAGGGGAAAGATTATTAAGAGCATCAAGAAATGGTTGGAAGAGACTAGAGTCATGAGGCCAAAGAGCAAAGATGTCATCTACATAGCAGAGCCAGAGTGAAGGACGTACATCAATAGTGGGAAGAAGAACTGGCCTATAAATACCCCTTCTTCCTTTTCTTTGTGTTAGTATGACTTTGTAAATGGTCCAAGTCGGACCGAAACGTCGTCGTAAGCTCCTCTCTTCTATGTGCGGGTTGTGTGTGTAATCTTCCATATAGTTTTAGTTTTTTAACGTGATGCTCAACGTCAGTTTCTTCAACCTTTCTATTTTTTCTTCAAATACTATTTTCTGTAATTTAAGTCAGATTAGGTTAGATTACATCCACCTGTATCAGCGTATATTTTTTTATGTTTCTTTTGTCTGATATGAATGCTTTAGTTTATGTATCTCTTATGTCTCGGCATAGATTTTCTTTCATTTGATTCGATATTTAATTTTTTTGATGATTTTCCCCTATCACGTAGGATGGTTTTGCACTACTACTACTACTACTACTACTACTAGTAGTAGTACAAAACCATCCTACGTGATAAAATGGGTGTACACTACTACTACTACTGCTGCTGCTGCATCAAAAATGTTTAGCGAAGCTCGCCGTCAATTTGAAAGAAAACGAACCAGTCAGGTGGTTCATAGAATTCGGTAAAATTTGAGGATTAACTATAATATTTGTTATCAATACTCTGCCTATGAACGGCTCTTGGACTAAAGAATTAGAGGTGCCCTCTGTTGCTTCAGATCAAATCCGCTAGCGATCGGGATTAAATTATTCTTGTCTGGTGGTGGAAAGGTTACATGTAGACTTAATGACCAATAATAATAATAATAATAATAATAATAATAATAATAATAATTAATTATTATTATTATTATTATTATTATTATTATTATTATTATATTCTACAACGAAGGTACATTAAGTAGGAGACTTTTCGGACAAATTTAGACTAGAACTAAGACTACTTAACACTAAAGGATTACCTACTTATCCACAGGATATATATATCTGCAAGTATATCTCAACTTACATAAAACTTACTCTTAGAAGCTGGTCAGTTTTAGATAAAAGTTTGAATTGATTTTGGCCTGTATAGATCCCAATTTGCATTTTTTTTTTAGTTAGGACTACTGAAATACGGCTTTTTATGTGATAATTTATGAGTGTCGCATCCGATTATCTTCAGTGTTGATAACGCAACTTCTGAGAGCAGTCAAGGTTAATGTGTTGGTATATTTTAAGATATTGGTCTCTCTGAGATAACAAGAGAATGCCTCTTCAGTTTAGCTTCAAACTTGGTGTTTCTTAATGGAAGGTTTTAATTAGATTATTTTAAGATATTGGTCTCTCTGAGATAACAAGAGAATGCCTCTTCAGTTTAGCTTCAAACTTGGTGTTTCTTAATGGAAGGTTTTAATTAGATTATTTTAAGATATTGGTCTCTCTGAGATAACAAGAGAATGCCTCTTCAGTTTAGCTTCAAACTTGGTGTTTCTTAATGGAAGGTTTTAATTAGATTATTTTAAGATATTGATCTCTCTGAGATAACAAGAGAAGGCCTCTTCAGTTTAGCTTCAAACTTGGTGTTTCTTAATGGGCTGTGTATGTCCTGATTTGCCATTTTGATTGAAATTAAGACATTAGTTTCCATATGATGACTTGTGAATGGCTTTTGTTTTTATTCGCTTCAAAACGTTGAAGCGAATATGTAACGGCAGCCTAAAGGAACTATAGCTTAAAGGAAGGGGGCCAAGAGCTGGAACTCATGAAACTATAAACGACTTGGGTGGGATTCAAAGTGGATTTGCAGAGAAGTGGAGATAGTATTATGCAGTACGGGGATATTATTATATAGTGTATTATAATTACCACTACTAAATGTGTGTGTGTGGAGTAGTAGTAGTAGTAGTAGTAGTTGTTGTTGTTACTAGTGTGTGAGTACTATTCATTACGAAGGATAATATTTTTACATTGTACTACACAACTGGGAGTGGGTCTTGTAACCTTGCGTCAGTATATCAGTGCCAAATGAATAGACTAATATAGCTGCGAGAACCTCTGTAGGTACCAGCTTGTTAATGTTATACATGAAGGCTGGAGGAGAATCTTAATTCACTCAGCACCTGGACCAGATTCATGGAATGCTTTATTTATAAAGCAGTGCAAAGTACCATTAGCAAGAGCCCTTAGTATTCTGTGGAGAAAGAGCTTAGATCTAGGTGAAATTCCAGAGGCCTTAAAGAGTGCAGACATAGCTCCTTTGCATAAGGGAGGTAGTAGAGCACTAGCTAAAAATTACAGACCAGTAGCCCTCACTTCTCACATCATAAAAATCTTTGAAAGAGTGATGAGACGGCAGATTACAAAGTTCATGGACCAGCACAACCAACATAACCCGAACCAGCATGGCTTTAGAGCGGGTCGATCATGCCTGTCACAGCTGCTGAACCATTATGACAGAATTACAGAGGCATTGGAGGACGACCAAAACGCAGATGTGATTTACACAGATTTTGCAAAGGCGTTTGACAAATGCGATCATGGAGTGATAGCGCACAAAATGAGGGCCATAGGCATTACGGGGAAGGTAGGCAGATGGATTTTGAGTTCCTAACACAAAGAACACAAAAAGTAGTAGTGAACAGGGCAAGATCCAGCATCAGCGAGGTCAAAAGCTCAGTGCCCCAAGGCACTGTCCTGGCACCTCTGCTGTTTCTAATCCTCATAGCAGACATAGATAAAAACACCCAGCACACTTTTGTATCATCATTTGCAGATGACACTAAAATAAGCATGAAAGTCACTACGGTAGAGGACACTGAAAAATTACAGGAGGACATAAGCAGGGTCTTCCAATGGGCAGTGGAGAACAACATGACGTTCAATGGTGATAAGTTTCAGCTGCTTAGGTATGGAAAAATGAAGAACTCAAAAGGAACACTATATACAAAACGCAAGAGGGTCACCACATAGAACGAAAGGAACACGTAAAGGACTTGGGAATAATTATGTCTGCTGATCTGTCGTTTAAAGACCATAACAAGACAAAGATCACAACAGCCAGGAAGATGACGGGGTGGGTATTGAGAACTTTCAAAACAAGGAAATAATGCCGATGGTGACACTATTCAAATCGCTAGTGCTCCCTCACTTAGAATACTGCTCAGTGCTGACGGCCCCGTTCAGGGCAGGAGAAATAGCAGAGCTGGAACAAATCCAGAGATCGTTTACGGCTCACATTGAACCATTGAAACATCTAAATTATTGGGAACGCCTTCAAGTCTTGAACATGTACTCATTGGAGCGGAGGAGAGAGAGATACATGATAATATATACATGGAAAGTACTTGAGGGCCTGGTCCCAAATCTGCACACTGCCATAACAACATACTGGAGTGAGAGATATGGGAGAAAGTGTAAAATAAATCCAGTGAGGAGCAGGGGTGCGGTGGGGACAATACGGGAGCACTGTATTAACATCCGGGGTCCCAGACTATTCAACATCTTACCAGAAGATATCCGAAACACGGCTGGAACCAGTGTAGAAGCCTTCAAGAGGAAACTGGACAAATATCTTCACCAGGTGCCAGATCAACCAGGCTGTGATGGATATGTGGGGCAGCGGGCCTCCAGCAGCAACAGCCTGGTTGACCAGGCAAGCACCAGACGAGCCTGGCCCATGGCCGGGCTCAGAGAGTAGATACTCTCGAAACTCTTCAAAGGTATATCAAAGGTAAAGGTGGTGCCCTGAACTTCTCTTCCATTTATTCATTGCGACTCTATGGCTTCATCCAGTGTGTCACTTCCTCAGTCTCGTCATTGTGTGGACAAGCACTTCCATGAGTGGTGTGTGTGTGTAGTTGTAAGGTCGTGTCTTCATGCTGGTGAAGGTCACTTGACTGAAAAAATTGGACCTTCCTAACCTTTTCTTTTATAAACCTCCGTTCCACAGGAGCTGGCAATCACTGGGTTTAATAATAATAATAATAATAATAATAATAATAATAATAATAACAATAATAATAACTGGTTCCACAGGAGCTGATAACCACCACGGGTTTAATAATAATAGTAATACTACTACTACTACTACTACTACTACTAATAATAATAATAATAATAATAATAATAATATTAATAATAATAATAATAACCTCCCCCTGGCCCTACCCGGTCAAAGATACAAACAAACAAGTGAGTCGAGAGAGGCGCAACCCACTTCCTCCTGCCAGATGGTAATCATTTACGACACCAGTTACTGCTCATTACCCCTCTTCCCCCTCTCACAGTCAGCGGTAATTTCAGCAGTTTTCCGCTGTTTTCTTGGGTGTCAGCGGCAGGAGAGACTTGCAAGAAAGTAATGACCATCATGACTCTTCTCTGACCCAATGTGAAGGTTTTAAATATAATCTACTTGTGCTTTCCTCCTCCTCCTCCTGGTGTATATGAGCTGTGTGTAGACCACATATGTAAATTGCAGTATGTGAGTGTGTGAACTTGACTTAATCCGCTTTTAAACAGGTGACACAGCAAACCCGCGGGGGCGTTGACCCCAAAATCCTCTCCAGGTAAACTCCAGGTAAACCTAACCTTATTTAACTTGTCCTATCCTAACTTATCTTGATTTTGATTATAATAATATCTTAACTTATCCAGCCTTACCTAACCTAAGAAATCGTAGCCTAACCTTGCGGTGCCTTAACCAAACCTAGAGGTTCTGGGGTTCATAACAAGATTTTAGTGGATCCATAGCTGGCTATGAAAATTTAGAAAAATTAATGTATATCCGAGGAAAAAATATATATAACAATGAGGCAGTGAAAGTGATTCACGCAAAAGTGACATACTTAAGTTAAGGAAGGCAGGAAGGAAGGAGGAACTCGTAAAGCAAGTCATTTTCATGTGGTGAGTTCTGGGTATTTTGCATGACTGTAGGTAACCAGCTGGTAATTTGTGGTTAAGGGGCTAGTAGTTGTGGTTAAGGGGCTAGTAGTTGTGGTGAAAGGGCTAGTAGTTGTGGTTTAGGGGCTAGTAGTTGTGGTTTAGGGGCTAGTATGTAGTTGAGGTTTAGGGGCTAGTTGCTGTGGTTTAGAGGTTAGTAGTTGTGGTTTAGGGACTTGTAACTGTGTTATGACGTGATAGATTAGGTTTAGGAGTTGTAGCTTCTGTTTAAGGGCTGTTAGTTGTAGTTTAGTGAGGGGCTGGTAGTTGCAGTTTAGGGAGGAACTCGTTGTTGTAGTTTAGAGAGGGGCTGGTAGTTGTAGTTTAGTGTCTAGTTGTGTAGAGGCGGGTAATTGTGATTTAGGGGTTGGTAGTTTTGGTTTAAGGACTGGTTTATGAGCTGGTAACTAAGGTTTAGGGTCTGATTGTTATGGTTTGTGGGACGACAGCTGAGGTTTAGGGGTTGGTAGCTGTTGTTTAGTAAGGTGCTGGGACCTGACATTTAGGAGGGGAAGCTGAGGATATTCAGCTGGGAGGTGAGTGTGAGAGGCTGAGAGGCGAGGTGTGGTCTTAGGGCTAGGTAGTGACGACTGAAGGTGGTGGGATGGTTGTGGTTGTTGGGGCGCTATAAGCATGTCTTTTCACACTTCCCCAGAAGGCAGGTAGGGAGCAGCCCATCCTCTTAATTAAATTTAGTATCTTTGACTTAGTTAACTGTTTGACTGTGAATCTAGAAATTAACAGTATACGACTGTGTATTGTGTTGATCCATCAGTGGCTCCCCGTTTTCTGTTATGTGTTAATAATAATAATAATAATAATAATAATAATATTTATTTTTATAAGTACATGATAGAACGCATGCAGACATAACTGACATCAATGACATACTATATAGAAAGTCCCTGGTTATGCAGAGCATTTCGGACAACTTAGGTTGTCACCCAGGATGCGACCAACGCTAGTCGGCTAACACCCAGGTACCTATTTACTGTTAGGTGCATTTATTGGCGTTGTGATGTTATGGTTAGTTATTTTTTGTTAACAGGTGACAATCTAACCTACCCTACCCCAACCTAACTTAAACTAACTAACGTAAATCGACAATTTGACTGGAAGCTCCAAACAACGAATTCTCTCCATAATATTCACCCCACACATTGCACTCAGGCACGATGGTTTTACTGCCTTCAGCCTCCCCTCACTCCAACGTTTAAAACCCATGATTCAGACCATCATAGGAGTGTTAGTACTACTATACTTTGATACATTTTCCTTTTTGCCTTCATGCACCACTAACCTTTTTTTTTTCCTCGTCAATTCTATGGTTTGCCTCATCTTTCATTGACCCGTCCACCGTTGGACTGCGTGCGGCCAGCAGTAACAGCCTGGTTGATCAGGTTCTGATCCAACATGAGGCCTGGTCACAGACCGGGCCGCAGGGGCGTTGACCCCTGGAACTCTCTCCAGGTAAACTCCAGGTAAACCAGCAAGTCCACTCCCAATTCTCTGAACACATTCACTTCTTCGTTCCAGTCTTTCTTTACCTCTATTTTTTGTTACGTTCGTCACCTTGCTCTTTCCGATGCTCAGTTTTAATTTTATTTTACACACTATTCTTAATTCGTTTACCAACCTTTACAACTTCTCTTTATTATTAGACTCTTGATCTTTTAACCCCTCAACTCTCCCCAATACCTTCACTTCTCTTACAACCCCATACTATATAAATGTTAAGCGACAATGGTGGCATCATACTTCACTGTCTAGGGAATACTTTTACTGGAAAATAATCCAACACACACACACACACACACACACACACACACACACACACACACACACACACACACAACACACACACACACACACACACACACACACACACACACACACACACGCCCCGATAGCACGGTGGCTAGCGCTCTTGCTTCACGCACGGAGGACCCGGGTTCAATTCCCGGCGGAGCCGAAACATTTCGAAGTGTTTCCTTACACACATACACATACATACAACAGGCCTAGTGTCTGATCGACATGTGCCTAGGACAAAATGGTAACTAACTAACACACACACCCCTGCAACCACAACTATATATATATATATATATATATATATATATATATATATATATATATATATATATATATATATATATATATATATATATATATATATATATATATATATATATATATATATATATATATATATATATATATATATATATATATATATATATATATATATATATATATATATATATATATATATATATATTAGTTATTTATAAACACACGCACTTACAAAATAAACGCGTGCCACTATAAAGAAGGCAACAGAATAGCCAGAAAGTATTGTCTTCGGTTTAGGAGGGCAGTTAAAAATAGTTTAAAATGATCATATAGCATCTGAGGCATAGACAGAACTAGAGCTACATCACAGTTACAATGAAGGAGGTAATAAAGGATCAGGTGATAAGACCGAGAACAGAGGAGGACACATGCGGTAAATGACAGGGAGGTATGTAAGAAGGGCACTAGAACGTTGTCTGCATGGGTTCTCACGCCTCACTTCCCAGCAGGTTGAACGAGGTGGGAGGGCGGTGCCTTGGTACTGTTGCTGGTACCTTGGTACTGTTGCTGGTGCCTTGATACTGCTGCTGGTGCCTTGATACTGTTGCTGGTACCTTGGTACTGTTGCTGGTACCTTGGTACTGTTGGTGCCTTGATACTGCTGCTGGAGGTGCCTTGGTACTGTTGCTGGTACCTTGGTACTGTTGCTGGTGCCTTGGTACTGTTGCTGGTACCTTGGTACTGCTGGTGCCTTGGTACTGTTGCTGGTACCTTGGTACTGCTGGTGCCTTGATACTGCTGCTGCTGGTGCCTTGGTACTGTTGCTGGTACCTTGGTACTGCTGGTGCCTTGGTACTGTTGCTGGTACCTTGGTACTGCTGGTGCCTTGGTACTGTTGCTGGTACCTTGGTACTGCTGGTGCCTTGATATTGTTGCTGGTACCTTGGTACTGTTGCTGGTACCTTGGTACTGTTGCTGGTACCTTGGTACTGTTGCTGGTACCTTGATACTGCTGCTGCTGGTGCCTTGGTACTGTTGCTGGTACCTTGGTACTGTTGCTGCTGGTGCCTTGATACTGTTGCTGCTGGTGCCTTGGTACTGTTGCTGGTACCTTGGTACTGCTGATGCCTTGGTACAGTTGCTGGTACCTTGGTACTGTTGGTGCCATGATACTGCTGCTGCTGGTGCCTTGGTACTGTTGCTGGTACCTTGGTACTGTTGGTGCCTTGGTACTGTTGCTGGTACCTTGGTACTGTTGGTGCCTTGGTACTGTTGCTGGTACCTTGGTACTGCTGGTGCCTTGATACTGCTGCTGCTGGTGCCTTGGTACTGTTGCTGGTACCTTGGTACTGTTGGTGCCTTGATACTGCTGCTGCTGGTGCCTTGGTACTGTTGCTGGTACCTTGGTACTGCTGCTGCTGGTGCCTTGGTACTGCTGGTGCCTTGGTACTGCTGGTGCCTTGGTACTGTTGCTGGTACCTTGGTACTGCTGCTGGTGCCTGGAACTGCTGATAGTACCTTGTTACTGCTGCTGGTACCTTGGTACTGCTGCTGGTGCCTTGGTACTGCTGCTGGTACCTTGGTACTGCTGCTAGTACCTTGGTACTGCTGCTGCTGGAGAAGCTCTCATGATTCAAGGTGCCAGAACTACTACTACTACCCTCCTCTTCATTGGATCACAGTGTATCCTCTTGTACTTAATAATGCCAGCAGCACCAGATGCTGCCTGTGTTGTAACTGGTCAGTTCCCGACCAGCCGGGCTGTGCTTCGTACGTCGGTTTACGAGCGGCCAGCAGTAACAGCTTGGTTGATCAGGCCCTGATCCACCGCGAAGCCTGGTCATGGACCGGATCGCGGGGGTGTTCACCCCCAAAACACCCTCCTCCACGTAGTAATTACCTGGTTCCTCTCCTAGATTGTTGCTTGCATCTTAAGGCTGTTGCCTGCATCTTACGGCTGTGTTGCCTGCATCTTAAGGCTGTGTTGCCTGCATCTTAAGGCTGTGTTGCCTGCATCTTAAGGCTGTGTTGCCTGCATCTTAAGGCTGTGTTGCCTGCACCTTAAGGGGCTTTGTTGCCTGCATCTTAAGGGGCTGTGTTGCCTGCATCTTAAGGCTGTGTTGCCTGCACCTTAAGGGGCTGTGTTGCCTGCATCTTAAGGGACTGTGTTGCCTGCATCTTAAGGCTGTGTTGCCTGCATCTTAAGGCTGTGTTGCCTGCATCGTAAGGCTGTGTTGCCTGCATCTTAAGGCTGTGTTGATTGCATCTTAAGGGGCTGTGTTGACTGCATGGTAAGGGGCTGTGTTGCGTGCATCTTAAGAGGCTGTATTGCCTGCATGTTAAGGGTCTGTTGCCTACTTTTTTAAGCGTGCAGTGCAGGCGGTGCAACACTGGACCTGGGACTCAGGAGAGAACACAATACAGTGTTTGTGTTTCATCATGCGTCGTGTGTTTGTTTGTTTGTCGGCTTTTCACCTCTTCTCTTGCATCTGTGTTTGTGTTTAATTTTAATCTAGTGTGTTTGTTTGAAATTCATCATTGGCCAGCCTTCAGCGGGTCGTCATGTGTGGCCCTGGATGTGTGTACTTACCGAAGTGTGTTGGTGGTGGTGGGGGGGTCGAGTAGCCGCTCCTGGCCCTGGATGTGTGTACTCACCGAGGTGTGTTGGTGGTGGTTTGGGGTCGAGTCGCCGCTCCTGGCCCTGGATGTGTGTACTCACCGAGGTGTGGTGGGGGGGTCGAGTCGCCGCTTCTGGCCCTGGATGTGTGTACTCACCGAGGTGTGTTGGTGGTGGTGGTGGGGGGTCGAGTCGTCGCTCCTGGCCCTGGATGTGTGTACTCACCGAGTACACACATGGTGGTGGTGGGGGGTCGAGTCGCCGCTCCTGGCCCTGGATGTGTGTACTCACGAGTACACACATGTTGGTGGTGGGGGTCGAGTCGCCGCTCCTGGCCCTAGATGTGTGTACTCACCGAGGTGTGTTGGTGGTGGGGGTCGAGTCGCCGCTCCTGGCCCTAGATGTGTCGTCAGTGCTCATGCCGAGGTGTGTTGGTGGTGGTGGGGTCGAGTCGCCGCTCCTGGCCCTAGATGTGTGTACTCACCGAGGTGTGTTGGTGGTGGGGGGGTCGAGTCGCCGCTCCTGGCCCTAGATGCGTGTACTCACCGAGGTGTGTTGGTGGTGGTGGGGGTCGAGTTGTCGCTCCTGGCCCTAGATGTGTGTACTCACCGAGGTGTGTTGGTGGTGGGGGTCGAGTCGCCGCTCCTGGCCCTAGATGTGTGTACTCACCGAGGTGTGTTGGTGGTGGGGGTCGAGTCGCCGCTCCTGGCCCTAGATGTGTTTTTAGATGTTACTCACCGAGGTGTGTTGGTGGTGGGGGTCGAGTCGCCGCTCCTGGCCCTAGATGTGTGTACTCACCGAGGTGTGTTGGTGGTGGGGGGTCGAGTCGCCGCTCCTGGCCCTAGATGTGTGCACTCACAGAGTACAATATATATAATTAGTATCATGAAGTGAGTTTACTGTTCACTGCTAATCGTACTGTGAGTGAACACCCCGAGAGTGAGTAATAATAATAATAATAATAATCTTGCAGAAAGTCTTGCATATTTTCTAATGCAGTTAAATTTATTTCCAACGTGTTTAAATTCATAATAAAAAAATATAATTCAGTAATGTAAAAATAGTATTCAATAACCCTCCAGGGTTTAGCGCTCTCCCCTAATGCAATAATAATTCTAAGTAGGAAGGTAGGGAAAGAAGACTCAAGGTAATAAAACCAGAGATAAAGTGGGAGACCAATAAAAGAGGAGAGAGTAAAAAAAAATATGGAATACCAAGGAATTAGGAACGCGGGTTAAAAACTATAGAGTGGCACTCTGCCTTCATCCCCACTTAGGTGCCACGAGACGCCTGGCACCCGTGACCAGAAAGGGCTGGCACTTGCGTCTAATGGGGGATTGAGAGGGCAGGTACTGGGGGTTTGAGAGGGCTGGTACTGGTGGATAGAGAGGGCTACCACTGGGGGCTAGAGAGGGCTGGTACTGGGGGATAGAGAGGGCTGGTATTGGGGCTAGAAAGGGCTGGTACTGGGGGATAGAGGGGGCTGGTACTGGGGGGCTAGAGAGGGCAAGTACTGGGGGTTAGAGAGGGCTGGTACTGGGGCTAGAGAGGGCTGGTACTGGGGATAGAGGGGCTGGTACTGGAAGGCTAGAAAGGGCTGGTACTGGGGGCTAGAGAGGGCAGATACTGGGGCTAGAGAGGGCTGGTACTGGAGGGCTAGAGAGGGCTGGTACTGTGGAGCTAGAGAGGGCAGATACTGGGGCTAGAGAGGGCAGGTACTGGGGGATTGAGAGGGCAAGTACTGGGGGATTGAGAGGGCTGGTACCGGGGATAAAGAGGACTGATAATAACACCTGACAACACATGTCTACACCTGGTCACACCTCTCTACACCTGCGTGCTTCCTAAAGGTGTTCCGAATTGCATGTTTAATAGGTAATTACGGCTGGTTGATTGATTAATTGTATTTCAATCCTAGCAAATACACGAGAGTCATTAAGGCCGCGTGTCACCTTTACCTACATAAGCAATGATACTTGAATTTCTAAAGTAGGAAGATATACATCTCTCATTATATATACGCTAAAATATATACATCTCTCGCTGTATATACACTTAGATATACACGGTTGGTGTTGAGTTGAGAACCTGCAGCAGCACTGACGTTCTCACTGCGTGTGACTGCTGATGTGAAATGTTGTATCCTTAGACGCTTGTGTTATGAAGCGAGGTACAGTACTGCCCAACACAGCGTACCCTAACAACACCAAGAAATTATAGAGGAATACATCCTGTATGTTGTATTTTAGTTGTGTTTTATCCTACAGTACTGTATCACTCCTACTCGTTTACCAATATCTAGGAATATAATAATAATAATAATAATAATAATAATAATAATAATAATAATAATAGGTTTTATAACATTGAGAGGGGAAGGAAGACGTCTCCGGAAACTGGTCACAAGCAAAGAACAGTTTGTCAGGTAAACTTAATTGTTACCTGTCGAATCCAAGAGCTGCACACCGTTGGCACCCTTCGTGAAGACGCCAGGGAGAGGCAGCAGTAAGTAAGGGGAGGTAGAAAGAAAGAAAGAGAAGGGAGTGGAGACGAGCAAGGAAGGAGTAAGATGAGGCGTAAATCTGCATGTAAAACTGAGAGAGAGTAGTGGAGAGGGAGAGAGGAGAGCATAATGGGTCAGGGGGTGATGTGGGAAGGGAAAAAATGGGTTTCCCTCATTGTGGGCCAAGTTGACCTGTATGTGGTATTTTTAGCAGTTTTCTTCTGGTGCGACTCACAACAGTCTGAGCAGTTCAATTGTGCATGAATAAACTGCATGATGCTGGTACGACCAGCTAGCGGAAGTCTTTGTTAACGGATTTAAATAATAAATTTTATATGTGATTAAATTTTAGATTTTGCCGCCGAGTTGGCTATTTTAGTGTGCACTCCATTTCCATCGTGTAGAGTCGGTAGGGCAAAAATGGATGCACATAAGGCTTAGGAACCAGGGCCCCTAAAAGGGTTAACAGGACCACATGATATATATTTACAATTTACGTTTCGTCTGTTGCAAGTAAATTTAGGAAATTTGCTTAATATGTCTGGTATTATGCAATAATCGCGAACAAGCGATGCAAAATGCGAAACATCCACGGGTCGGGTATCTTATTTTTATTAATAAGATACCTTGACATATGTGTCTATATTCTTCAGTAAGTGGACAATGAAGCACATAGCAGTGAGACGCAACTGATGACAACTTGAGGGGTAAGAGACAGAAATGCATTCACTTTAGACTTTCATTGAAGACGTTTCTGTTCTTGGACCTTGAGGAGACTGGCTTTCCTGCCCCTACTTATAACCTGTCTTCTCTCAAAGCCCGAGGAATAAAACGTTTTCAATAAAAGTGTCTTAATGTGTCCAGTGTCCCTCAAGCACAGTGTTCATGACAGTAACCATCAGACCACAAACTCTGCATTTATTTTAATTAACCATCATTGTGCGACTGCCAATCTGCCAGAAGCACTTGTAACTAAGCCTAAGCCTGGCTACTACAGCATCAGTTAGTGTGTTCACGTTACAGGTTCACGTTTCTTGTTATTATAGTGAGTGATCTACTCAGGCTTCTAACTATATTTTCATGACATTCAGATTCATTATTTACTTCTCTCCCAATATTATTTTTAATGCTTAATACAGATATACTAAAATTATATTATTTTTTTCTGTGTAAATGAAAAACAATAAGTTGATGCTTTCACTGAAGGAATGATAATATTTATACAAACAATAGAGTGAGAGAAGAATGCAGGTGGAAAAGCCTTGTGCTTGTGTATAAGGTCAGAAAAGCAGTACACACGCTGCTCAGCCTGGCGTCACCATATATCGTCTCCCAATTAATTGAAAAAGGAGACGAGAGAGTAGAATGGGCTGAAGAAAAGTAGAGAGAGGAAGTAATAGCGGAGGAGAGGAGGGAGAGAGATAGGAAGGGAGTGAGGGAGAGAGATAGGGAGTGAGGGAATCAGTAAGACGGTTTAAGTTGAGGGCAGTCAGTGTGCAGGTTGTGGTGGTGGTGGTAAGACTACGCTCTCTCACCTCCGTGTCAGTGCGCGTGCGTGCCACCAACACATCGTTATATCATACACGGTCGACTTCTTGAATTCTGAAGGACGTGCTTTATCTTTGCGTTGTAGAAAAACAACTGCATTTGTGTAGTTTTAAACGCATTTAACATTTCCTTTAAAAGGCTGGACACGATTTACGATTGACAAGTCGAGAGAACTTAGAGTGAGTGTATTTGATTGAAATAATAGAATCTATCATAGTCGATCAAACGCATTTGCCACACAGGCGAAATAATTTGTGAAGTTAATCGGTTGACTGGTTTATTAATATATTAAACCACTCGACCACACGAGGGTCATTATGGGTTCAGTTCACCTGTGTCACACCAGCAGTAAAGAATGTTTTAAGATTAGTCCCTCATTTAGGGCTTCAATTTTAATCCCCTATTAAGGGATTAAAGTAAATTTTAAGTATATATTCGGACTTAGATATACATCCAAGTGTATATACACTGCTGCTTTCAAGGCATCCATGTCAAGGTATATACAGGGTATATAGAAAGTGGCCGAATTAATTTCGAGTGAAAAAAAGTACTTTTTAAGTATTCGTAATCTATATAAATAATATTTATTCGACTTGCCCATTTAAATTTTTTTTTTTTTTTTGAGAGATACTCATCTGTCGGTGTATATATAATGAGTACATACATATGTGTATATACACTGAGTAATGCATATAGTATATATATATAGTGGACAGCGATCCAACGTGGGTTCGAATCCTGCTGGCTGCCATATTTCTGCGTATATACTTTCACCTTCATTTTGTATTCCATTTATTGTTATTGTGATACCTTATAATTAGTTAATTAACAGACAGCAATCTAACATAACCTCAATGACGTAACTTGTGAAATTTACCGCCAACCGTAATGTGATAATTGTGCATAGAACTGGGAAAGTTAAGTAAAACACTTAGGCATCACCAGGCGTCTTTATTGATGTAACGTTTTGCCTGCGTCACAGACTTCGTCAGTCGAATACTGGGATGAATTAAAATCCGGGAGACATCAGGCTGTTAGTATCAACATCCTGGTTGAATAACATGTTAATATCAACAGCCTGGTTGACTAACATGTTAGCATCAACAGCCTGGTTGACTAACATGTTAGCATCAACAGCCTGGTTGAATAAGCAGTGAGTGAGGATACCTGGTCTCAGGTTAGGTTAGAAAAACTCTGAAAACAGGTCACAGGTATGTCAGAGAGATACATCCAGACAGCCCCTCAAGGGAGGTTCCTTGATGCTGGTGAGGGGCTCTTGATCTAGGGAATTGGATCTGTGTTTCGGTTCCCTGAATTGAGCCTGAATACCTTCCATCCCTCCCCCACATGCGCTGTATAATCCTACGGGTTTAGTGCTCCCCATGATTATACTACATTGAGACAGGAAGTAGATATATCTACTTTGTGGATAAGAACTGGGAAGTGTGTGTGTGTGTGTGTGTGTGTGTGTACTCGCTAGTGATGTATCGGATATTTGCATCCGCATCTGCGGAACATCCGCATAATTTCTTACATCCGTATCCGCATCCGTATTTCACAGCAAACAGATATCCGTATATACATCCGCATCCGAAATCCGCGGAACATCCGCACAATTTCTTATATCCGCATTCGCATCCGTAAAATGAGTAAGACATCCGTATACACATCCGCATACCGGATATCTAAATTTTTCACATCCGATACATCCCACATAGAGGCGAGTAGTACTCGCCTCTATGTGGTTGCAGGGGTCGTTTCACAGCTCCTGGCCCCGCCTCTTCGCTGGTGGCTAATTGGTCCGTCCACTGCCGGCTCTCGAGACCTTCATCGTACTTCTTCTTAAAGCTATGTATGGATCCTGCCTCTGCTACTTCACTCCCGTGTGTGTGTGTGTGTTTCTAGAAGAGGAAGACCCACTTTTTCTTAATCTTGTCAAGTCAACGTTACATCATATCTCTTTCTCTCTCTCACTCCTCTTCCCTCTTCACTTCTGGATCATCACTTCAGGATTACATTCACTACTGACTCGTGTTCAACACTGCAGGCTCCGTGCTCAACACTGCAGGCTCCGTGCTCAACACTGCAGACTCCGTGTTCAACACTGCAGGCTCCGTGCTCAACACTGCAGGCTCCCTGTTCAACACTGCAGGCTCCGTGTTCAACACTGCAGGCTCCGTGTTCAACACTGCAGGCTCCGTGCTCAACACTGCAGGCTCCGTGTTCAACACTGCAGGCTCCGTGTTCAACACTGCAGGCTCCGTGTTCAACACTGCAGGCTCCGTGCTCAACACTGCAGACTCCGTGTTCAACACTGCAGGCTCCGTGTTCAACACTGCAGGCTCCGTGTTCAACACTGCAGGCTCCGTGTTCAACACTGCAGGCTCCCTGTTCAACACTGCAGGCTCCGTGTTCAACTGCAGGCTCCGTGTTCAACACTGCAGGCTCCGTGTTCAACACTGCAGGCTCCGTGCTCAACACTGCAGGCTCCGTGCTCAACACTGCAGGCTCCGTGCTCAACACTGCAGGCTCCGTGTTCAACACTGCAGGCTCCGTGCTCAACACTGCAGGCTCCGTGTTCTACTGCAGGCTCCGTGTTCAACACTGCAGGCTCCGTGTTCAACACTGCAGGCTCCGTGCTCAACACTGCAGGCTCCGTGCTCAACACTGCAGGCTCCGTGCTCAACACTGCAGGCTCCGTGCTCAACACTGCAGGCTCCGTGTTCAACACTGCAGGCTCCGTGTTCAACACTGCAGGCTCCGTGCTCAACACTGCAGGCTCCGTGTTCAACACTGCAGGCTCCGTGTTCAACACTGCAGGCTCCGTGCTCAACACTGCACTCTCCGTGCTCAACACTGCACTCTCCGTGTTCAACACTGCAGGCTCCGTGCTCAACACTGCAGGCTCCGTGCTCAACACTGCAGGCTCCGTGTTCAACACTGCAGGCTCCGTGTTCAACACTGCAGGCTCCGTGCTCAACACTGCAGGCTCCGTGTTCAACACTGCAGGCTCCGTGCTCAACACTGCAGGCTCCGTGTTCAACACTGCAGGCTCAGTGCTCAACACTGCAGGCTCCGTGCTCAACACTGCAGGCTCCGTGCTCAACACTGCAGGCTCCGTGTTCAACACTGCAGGCTCCGTGCTCAACACTGCAGGCTCCGTGCTCAACACTGCAGGCTCCGTGCTCAACACTGCAGGCTCCGTGCTCAACACTGCAGGCTCCGTGCTCAACACTGCAGGCTCCGTGCTCAACACTGCAGGCTCCGTGCTCAACACTGCAGGCTCCGTGTTCAACACTGCAGGCTCCGTGCTCAACACTGCAGGCTCCGTGCTCAACACTGCAGGCTCCGTGCTCAACACTGCAGGCTCCGTGCTCAACACTGCAGGCTCCGTGCTCAACACTGCAGGCTCCGTGCTCAACACTACAGGCTCCGTGTTCAACACTGCAGGCTCCGTGCTCAACACTGCAGGCTCCGTGTTCAACACTGCAGGCTCCGTGTTCAACACTGCAGGCTCCGTGTTCAACACTGCAGGCTCCGTGCTCAACACTACAGGCTCCGTGTTCAACACTGCAGGCTCCGTGCTCAACACTGCAGGCTCCGTGTTCAACACTGCAGGCTCCGTGCACAACACTGCAGGCTCCGTGTTCAACACTGCAGGCTCCGTGTTCAACACTGCAGGCTCCATGTTCAATGCTTCCCGAGTTCTCCACTTATCAACCAAATAAAAATAAAAACCTTGAGCAAGAAGAACAGTTCAGCCAACCACTTAAAGGTTTTCCTCCTGGGAATAATAATAATAATAATAAAACAGTAATTATTTTGTACTCGCTCACTGGAGTACACCTGGCGGTGTGTGTGTGTGTGTGTTAGTTACCAATTATCAGAGGCAGTTGTCGATAGGCACTTGGTTTGTTGTTTGTAGTTGTGTACTCAGGTAATTGTGGTTGCAAGGATCCTGGCCCTGGGAGTACAATTCAAAAGACTTCAGGCGTTCCCAGTAGTTCATATGTTTTAATTTATGCAGGCAGGAAGGACCTTTGTGTATTGTTTGTGTGTATGTAAGTTATGTGGTAATACCAGTTGTGCAGCTGGTATTGTGAACCGCTTATACAAATCACCTCTGGCTTGAAATCTACTAAAAGTTACTAGACAAACGATTATGATTTATATTGTGTTAGGTCTCCACTCTGAGACGAGCTATTGACTCCTCAGCTCTGTGATTCCTTAGTACCAAGAAACTAACTGCATTTTAATACAGTTAAGTGGTCTGAATGTAAATGCTTCTGGTTGTGGTACCCGGCGCTTTCCGTAGTGTACCACACCAGTTTTCCATTGAGGAAAAATAATTGTACTGAGAACTGCGTCACATTTTCAAAACCTCTTTTACCACTTAGCAAGTCTTCAGTGCTTGTAATATATATATATATATATATATATATATATATATATATATATATATATATATACTATTACAAGCGACACAGAATGCAAAACAACCACGGGAGGAATTGAATGATAGCTCTAGGCCTTTCGTGTGGCAATCAACACATCAGGAGCCTGCAGTGTTGCAGAAAAGAGAATGAAGTCCAAGCAAACACGTTCAGAGGAAGGGTTTTTGGTTCTGGCCCTGGATTTTACGTACGAATTTCGTTTATGGACTCTATATAACGCAGTCAGTCAGATCTCTGTTCTTGAGTTCTCTGATCCCAGTTTCCTTCGTTCTTCAGGGAGTCTGATGTCTTTGAGAAGCTCTTCTTATCCATCGTCTTTTCCTATAGAGGGAGCGTCCCTCTCTCTCTCTCTCTCTCTCTCTCTCTCTCTCATTTGTATCTTTTCTGCCGTTGAGTTATGTGTTCGGAACATACTTCGAGCGCCAGTGAGCACATCCTCCCAAGAAACTGATTTAGATCCACGATGGTCATACTGTCTTGCCAGCTTATTTCACTAAGATCTCGAATTATTTGCTCCCAGTTGATGTTCTTGTTGAAGTTGAATTTGTTGAAGATGCTCTCACGATTGATGGTGTCTTTCTGTGTCCCAGGCAAGTGTGCTGTCACGTTATAGTCTTCGACACCTTAAAATCCGAACCAGGTCTTCCTTGTTTACAAATATAAGGTGTTTCCCAGTCTGGTGGGTTCAGCAGTCTGCTGGCTTAATTAAGAAGAATTTATTTCAGAGGTTTAATAATTCTGTGAGACTTTTCGTTCATGGGACGTACATCCTTGTCTTGAGAATCCCAAGCTGTATAACCCTTGTGGTTTAGCGCTTCTTTTGATTATAATAATAATAATAATTGAGAATCCCAAACAGTTGTGTATCCCACCGTGACGGGGAGAGTTCGGCCAGGCGTTACTATCTTAAAGGTTGTTTAGTGAAGGTAACAAGGTGAGACTGGTAACTTGTAACAAGTTACAAGGTGATGCTAAATTTAATTAACTCGACGAATACTCTGGCTCCGACATCGTAAACTTAAGTTATTTAAGTTAGTCATAGAATGTGGAGAAAATACACGAAGAGGCTTTCGTTGGGACAGGTTCACCCTGTGTAGAACTTTGTCACGTCTTCTTTAGCTCTTTGAAGAGATTCATCAAGTCTTGTTTAGCTCTTTATACAACTTTATCAAGTCATGACTTCTTTTGAAAATATTAATAATTAAAGGCACTACAAAAGTTGTTAAAAGTCTGTCAAATATGGTGTAGTGATTTCAGAAGTTTAACTAGAGAGAGAGAGAGAGAGAGAGAGAGAGAGAGAGAGAGTTCTATCTCTGCTATCCTGAGCAGTGGAATAGCACTGTCTGCCCTCATGGGAGGTGCCACCACTCTCCTTGATGGGTGATTAGCATAAGAATGGGGAGAATCCGTGTGGTGTGTGAGGATGTGGGTGTTGTTAGATGTGTGTGTGTGTGTGTGTGTGTGTGTGTGTGTGTGTGTGTGTTGTGTGTTGTGATGTGAGATTTTTGTAGAGGTGTTGTGAGTTGTGTAGAGGTATTGTGAGTTGTGTAGAGGTATTGTGAGTTGTGTAGAGGTATTGTGAGTTGTGTAGAGGTATTGTGAGTTGTGTTATGAGCTGGTGTATCAGCTTTGTGTCGCTGAAGTGGCTGTTTCACAGCCTCGCACTTTCTTCACACTAAACATACCTGATTTTAACACACGCAGCATATTTCTGGCATTAACACTGGCTAGAGTAGTGTTAATGCTGCAAGGCATAGCAACAGGTGTCACTCAATATATACACCGTCAGGTATATGTCTCTCTTGTGAATACACTGAGACTTTAATCTCCAATTTAGGGATTAAAATATTCTTGACTGGAGGTGAACGAGTGACACGCAGCCTTAATGAGCCTAGCATAGTCGATAGCCATAAAGCCCAATTAATGCCTGAAACAGAGCCCGAAACACGCTAAAATTTCAGAATGAAAAAATTAAGCCCAATGTGACAACTTGTTGAAGATGGACTTTTAAAAAGTTGGTTGTGATTTGTAAAAAGCACGAAACAAGGTGTTATAAACGCTCAGAATAAACACTGTGGAAGGGGGTTAATTTCTACGTAGATTTATTGCCATTATAAAGAAGAATCCTAGTGAGGAGCCAATAAATATAACAAGAAGTGATCATCAGTCACCCTGGTAAATGGCAGTGATAAATGTGAGCACAGGTACACCAGAGTGAGCCCAGGTACACCAGAGTGAGCCCAGGTACACCAGAGTGAGCCCAGGTACACCAGAGTGAGCCCAGGTACACCAGAGTGAGCCCAGGTACACCAGAGTGAGCCCAGGTACACTAGAGTGAGCCAAGGTACATCAGTGAGCTCAGGTACACCAGAGTGATATCGTTGACATCCGAGTGAGCCCATATACATCAACGTCGGTACACAAGACGTACAAACAACATACACTCACATTTAAATGACGTACTCTGAACAAGGACGAGGAAAATACACGTGTTACAAACCCTGACTGAACCCTCTTTGCTCTATGTAGAGCTTTATCAGATTATGACTTAATAAAGCCCTACGCAGGCTGAGACATGACTTGATGTGGCTCTTCACAGGCTGAGACATGACTTGATGTGGCTCTTCACAGGCTGAGACATGACTTGATGTGGCTCTTCACAGGCTGAGACATGACTTGATGTGGCTCTTCACAGGCTGAGACATGACTTGATGTGGCTCTTCACAGGCTAAGACATGACTTGATGTGGCTCTTCACAGGCTGAGACATGACTTGATGTGGCTCTTCACAGGCTGAGACATGACTTGATGTGGCTCTTCACAGGCTGAGACATGACTTGATGTGGCTCTTCACAGGCTGAGACATGACTTGATGTGGCTCTTCACAGGCTGAGACATGACTTGATGTGGCTCTTCACAGGCTGAGACATGACTTGATGTGGCTCTTCACAGGCTGAGACATGACTTGATGTGGCTCTTCACAGGCTGAGACATGACTTGATAAAGCTCGGCACAGAGCTAAACGTTCTCCCAGTAAAATCCTTGTTTGCAAACTGTCATTTCTTCACATATACTCAGATATTTCTTAATTCCGGTGACACGAGGTGTCAGCAAGACACGAGGTGTCAGCAAGACACGAGGTGTCAGCAAGACACGAGGTGTCAGCAAGACACGAGGTGTCAGTAAGACACGAGGTGTCAGTAAGACACGAGGTGTCAGTAAGACACGAGGTGTCAGCAAGACACGAGGTGTCAGCAAGACACGAGGTGTCAGCAAGACACGAGGTGTCAGCAAGACACGAGGTGTCCGCAAGACACGAGGTGTCCCCAAGACACGAGGTGTCCCCAAGACACGAGGTGTCCCCAAGACACGAGGTGTCCCCAAGACACGAGGTGTCCCCAAGACACTAGGTGTCGCTAGGTTAAAGCATAAACAAGGAAGGAAGTGTCATAGATTATCTGGGGTTTACCCAGCAGGCAATCAAGTTAAAGCTTCATCAGTGGCCAGACTTTAAGGAACTTGTGCACACGTAGACTTAAGTGCTTTCAGGTAGCTTGCCTCCATCGTGATCGCCGAAGAGGGCGCGGGTTCGAGTCCTGTTGGAGCTGTGAATTATCTTTTTTTTTTTATGTGTGTGTTTCTCTCACTTAGCACTTTCTTATTCAATGGGACTTTCTCATTATGAATTGTTTCAAAGAAAATAAGTAGTTTCACTTGATTTGATTGAGTAAGTTAGTGAGAGTGTAGAGGCTTTCGTGAGGAAGTGCCGTTTTGAAGGGTCGAGGAGTCTACAGTTTTAGTGTCAGTGCCAGTGCCATCATGAAGCTGCTCAAAGCACTACGGACTCCGAATGCCACTCGCCGAGCTACTGCTAATAAGGGCACTGCCGTCGCTAACAGCAGCGGCAGCAGCAGCAACAACAGCAGCAGCAACAACAGCAACAGCAGCAGCAGCAACAGCAGCAGTAATAACAGCAGCAACGACAGCAACAAAGGTATGTTGAGGCTTGAGGCTGAAGTTTGCGTAATTTTGTCTTCTCTCGCCTCTTAAGAATAGTTTTTCACTTTTTCGTTTATCAGGTGATTTAACTATACTTTCCCATTACTACTACTCTTCCTCTTCGTCATTCCTCGTCTTGTACATGACCTGTCAAACTATATTATTTAGGTATCTGAGCAGATATTTTTATTTTTCTTGTAGCAGATGTTAGAGAAAACCAAGTTAAATCCTTAATTAACGCTTCCCCACGAACATAAATAATAATAATTATAATAATTAGGAAGTGTTAAAGTATCATTATCGACAGAAAAATTAGTTTCGGCCCATTCCTAAATAATAATAATGTTAACCCATCATACAAACTTGTGTGTAAATTTAGAAAATGTTATATATATATATATATATATATATATATATATATATATATATATATATATATATATATATATATATATATAGTTTGTTATCTATGTTGTTTTACTCCCAATTGTATTTTGTCTATATATATATATATATATATATATATATATATATACGTAATTACTGTGCTTTTGGGGATTCTCAAGAAAAGTTGGAATGGACGAGTTTGGGAGAGTGTGTAAAGGTAGAAAGTTGAAAGTGAACATAGATAAGAGTAAGGTGATGAGGGTATCACACGATTTAGATAAACAAAAATTGGATATCACATTGGAGGGGGAATGGAAGAAGTGAATGTTTTCAGATATTTGGGAGTTGACTTGTCAACGGATGGGTTTATGAAGGATGAGGTTAACCATAGAATTGATGAAGGAAAAACGTTGAGTGGTGCGTTGAGGTATCTGTGGAGACAAAAAACGTTATCCATGGAGGCAAAGAAGAGAATGTACGAAAGTATAGTGGTACCAACACTCTTATATGGGTGTGAAGCATGGGTTGCAAATGCTGCAGCGAGGAGAAGGCTGGAGGCAGTGGAGATGTCCTGTCTAAGGGCAATGTGTGGTGTAAATATTATGCAGAGAATTCGTAGTGTGGAAATTAGGAGAAGGTGTGGAGTTACTAAAAGTATTTGTCAGAGGGCTGAAGAGGGGTTGTTGAGGTGGTTTGGTCATTTAGAGAGAATGGATCAAAGTAGAATGACTTGTAGACCGTATAAATCTGTAGGGGAAGGAAGGCGGGGTAGGGGTCGTCCTCGAAAAGGTTGGAGGGAGGGGGTAAAGGAGGTTTTGTGAGCGAGGGGCTTGGACTTTCCACCAAACGTGCATGAGCGTGTTAGGAGTGAATGGAGACGAATGGTTTTTTGGACCTGACGAGCTGTTAGAGTGTGAGCAGGGTAATATTTTGTGAAGGGATTCAGAGAAAAAGGTTAGCCGGACTTGAGCCCTGGAAAATTGAAGTACAAGGCCTGCATTTTAAAGGAGAGGTTTGAGATATTGGCACTTTGGAGGGACTTCTAAGCTGTCGTATCTGAGCGCCTCTGCAAAGACAGTCATTATGTATGAGTGATGGTGAAAATGTTGAATGATGAAAGTTTTTTCTTTCTTTTTGGATTTTTCTCTTTTTAGGTCACCCTTCCTTGGTGGGAAACGCCCGACGTGCTTTATATATAATATATATATTTATTTTTTATTAACACATTGGCCGATTCCCACCAAGGCAGGGTGGCCCGAAAAAGAAAAACTTTCATCATCATTCACTCCATCACTGTCTTGCCAGAAGGGTGCTTTACACTACAGTTATAAAACTGCAACATTAACACCCCTCCTTCAGAGTGCCGGCACTGTACTTCCCATCTCCAGAACTCAAGTCCGGCCTGCCGGTTTCCCTGAATCCCTTCATAAATGTTACTTTGCTCACACTCCAACAGCACGTCAAGTATTAAAAACCATATGCCTCCATTCACTCCTATCAAATACGCTCACACATGCTTGCTGGAAGTCCAAGCCCCTGCACACAAACTTCCTTTACCCCTCCCTCCAACCTTTCCTAGGCCGACCCTACCCCGCCTTCCCTCCACTACAGATTTATACACTCTCGAAGTCACTCTGTCTCGTTCCATTCTCTCTATATGTCCAAACCACCTCAACAACCCCTCCTCAGCTCTCTGGACAATCGTTTTGGTAATCCGCACCTCCTCCTAATTTCCAAACTCGAATTCTCTGCATTATATTCACACCACACATTGACCTCAGACATGACATCTCCACTGCCTCCAGCCTTCTCCTCGTTGCAACATTCATCACCCATGCTTCACACCCATATAAGAGCGTTGGTATAACTATACTCTCATACATTCCCTCTTTACTTCCATGGACAAGGTTCTTTGTCTCCACAGACTCCGAAGTGCTCCACTCACCCTTTTCCCTCATCAATTCTATGATTCACCTCATCCTTCATAGACCCATCCGCCGACATGTCCACTCCCAAATATCTGAATACATTCACCTCCTCCATACTCTCTCCCTCCAATCTGATATCCAATCTTTCGTCACCTATTCTTTTTGTTATCCTCATCACCTTACTCTTTCCTATATTCACTTTCAATTTTCTTCTTTTACACACCCTACCAAATTCATCCACCAACCTCTGCAACTTCTCTTCAGAATCTCCCAAAAGCACAGTGTCATCAGCAAAAAGCAACTGTGACAACTCCCACTTTGCATTTGCTTCTTTATCTTTTAGCCCAACACCTCTTGCCAAGACCCTCGCATTCACTTCTCTTACAACCCCATCTATAAATATATTGAACAACCACGGTGACATCACACATCCTTGTCTAAGGCCCACTTTTACTGGGAAATAGTCCCCTTCCCTCCTACACACTCTAACCTGAGCCTCACTATCCTCATAAAAACTCTTCACTGCTTTCAGTAACCTTCCTCCTATTCCATACACCTGCAACATCTGCCACATTGCCCCCCTATCTACCCTATCATACGCCTTTTCCAAATCCATAAATGCCACAAAAACATCTTTACCCTTATCCAAATACTGTTCACCTATATGTTTCACTGTAAACACTATATATATATATATATATATATATATATATATATATATATATATATATATATATATATATATATATATATATATATATATATATATATATATTATTTATATATATTTTATTTATTTCTGTACATAAGTGTTGTGGGTGGCCTCAGAGGAGTGGCATCTGCCTTTCATCACACTCTTAGCTTGTCACTCACCGATGGTGTATCTTACCTTCCTGTCATAGATGGTGTATCTTACCTTCCTGTCATAGATGGTGCATCTTACCTTCCTGTCATAGATGGTGCATCTTACCTTCCTGTCATAGATGGTGTATCTTACCTTCCTGTCATAGATGGTGCATCTTACCTTCCTGTCATAGATGGTGCATCTTACCTTCCTGTCATAGATGGTGTATCTTACCTTCCTGTCATAGATGGTGTATCTTACCTTCCTGTCATAGATGGTGTATCTTACCTTCCTGTCATATGGGACTTACCTTCCTGTCATAGATGGTATCTTACCTTCCTGTCATAGATGGTGATCTTACCTTCCTGTCATGGTGCTCTTACCTTCCTGTCATGATGGTGCATCTTACCTTCCTGCATAGAGGTGATCTTCCTTCCTGTCATGGTGCATCTTACCTTCTGTATGATGGTGACTTCCTTCCTGTCATAGATGGTGCATCTTACCTTCCTGTCATAGATGGTGATCTTACCTTCCTGTCATAGATGGTGCATCTTACCTTCCTTCATAGATGGTGATCTTACCTTCCTGTCATAGAGGTGATCTTACCTTCCTTCATAGATGGTGCATCTTACCTTCTCATAGATGGTGCATCTTACCTTCCTGTCATAGATGGTGCATCTTACCTTCTGTCATAGATGGTGCATCTTACCTTCCTGATCAATGGTCTACTTCCTCTGATGGTGATCTTCCTTCCTGCATGATCTTGATCTTCCTTCTGTCTATTACTCCTTCCTGATGAGTACTTCTTCAAGTGATCTACCTTGTATCTACCTTCTGTCATAGATGGTGATTACCTCCTGTAGATGGTGTATCTTACCTTCCTGTCATAGATGGTGTTTACCTTCCATGGTGATCTTACCTTCCTGTCATAGAGGTATTTACCTTCCTGTCATGAGGTGCATCTTACCTTCTGTCATAGATGGTGCATCTTACCTTCCTGTCATAGATGGTGATCTTACCTTCCTTATAGAGTGATCTTACCTTCCTGTCATAGATGGTGATCTTACCTTCCTGTCATAATGGTTATCTTACCTTCCGTCATATATGGTGATGGTATCTTACCTTCCTGTCATAGATGGTGATCTTACCTTCCTGTCATAGATGGTGATCTTACCTTCCTGTCATAGATGGTGATCTTACCTTCCTGTCATAGATGGTGATCTTACCTTCCTGTCATAGATGGTGCATCTTACCTTCCTGTCATAGATGGTGATCTTACCTTCCTGTCATAGATGGTGATCTTACCTTCCTGTCATAGATGGTGATCTTACCTTCCTGTCATAGATGGTGCATCTTACCTTCCTGTCATAGATGGTGCATCTTACCTTCCTGTATAGATGGTGATCTTACCTTCCTGTCATAGATGGTGATCTTACCTTCCTGTCATAGATGGTGATCTTACCTTCCTGTCATAGATGGTGCATCTTACCTTCCTGTCATAGATGGTGATCTTACCTTCCTGTCAAGATGGTGCATCTTACCTTCCTGTCATAGATGGTGCATCTTACCTTCCTGTCATAGATGGTGCATCTTACCTTCCTGTCATAGATGGTGCATCTTACCTTCCTGTCATAGATGGTGCATCTTACCTTCCTGTCAAAGATGGTGCATCTTACCTTCCTGTCATAGATGGTGCATCTTACCTTCCTGTCACAGATGGTGATTTCCTTCCTGTCATAGATGGTGATCTTACCTTCCTGTCATAGATGGTGCATCTTACCTTCCTGTCATAGATGGTGATCTTACCTTCCTGTCATAGATGGTGATCTTACCTTCCTGTCATAGATGGTGATCTTACCTTCCTGTCATAGATGGTGCATCTTACCTTCCTGTCATAGATGGTGATCTTACCTTCCTGTCAAGATGGTGCATCTTACCTTCCTGTCATAGATGGTGCATCTTACCTTCCTGTCATAGATGGTGCATCTTACCTTCCTGTCATAGATGGTGCATCTTACCTTCCTGTCATAGATGGTGCATCTTACCTTCCTGTCAAGATGGTGCATCTTACCTTCCTGCCACTCACAGATGGTGCATCTTACCTTCCTGTCAAGATGGTGCATCTTACCTTCCTGTCATAGATGGTGCATCTTACCTTCCTGTCATAGATGGTGATCTTACCTTCCTGTCATAGATGGTGATCTTACCTTCCTGTCATAGATGGTATCTTACCTTCCTGTCAAGATGGTGATCTTACCTTCCTGTCATAGATGGTGATCTTACCTTCCTGTCATGATGGTGATCTTACCTTCCTGTCAAGATGGTGCATCTTACCTTCCTGTCATAGATGGTGATCTTACCTTCCTGTCATAGATGGTGCATCTTACCTTCCTGTCATAGATGGTGATCTTACCTTCCTGTCAAGATGGTGATCTTACCTTCCTGTCAAGATGGTGATCTTACCTTCCTGTATAGATGGTGATCTTACCTTCCTGTCAAGATGGTGATCTTACCTTCCTGTCATAGATGGTGATCTTACCTTCCTGTCATAGATGGTGCATCTTACCTTCCTGTCATAGATGGTGTATCTTACCTTCCTGTCACAGATGGTGCATCTTACCTTCCTGTCATAGATGGTGCATCTTACCTTCCTGTCATAGATGGTGTATCTTACCTTCCTGTCACAGATGGTGCATCTTACCTTCCTGTCATAGATGGTGCATCTTACCTTCCTGTCATAGATGGTGTATCTTACCTTCCTGTCACAGATGGTGCATCTTACCTTCCTGTCATAGATGGTGTATCTTACCTTCCTGTCACAGATGGTGCATCTTACCTTCCTGTCATAGATGGTGCATCTTACCTTCCTGTCATAGATGGTGTATCTTACCTTCCTGTCACAGATGGTGCATCTTACCTTCCTGTCATAGATGGTGAATCTTACCTTCCTGTCATAGATGGTGTATCTTACCTTCCTGTCACAGATGGTGCATCTTACCTTCCTGTCATAGATGGTGCATCTTACCTTCCTGTCACTGATGGTGCATCTTACCTTCCTGTCACAGATGGTGAATCATACCTTCCTGTTATAGATGGTGCATCTTACCTTCCTGCCACAGATGGTGCATCTTACCTTCCTGTCATAGATGGTATCTTACCTTCCTGTCACAGATGGTGCATCTTACCTTCCTGTCATAGATGGTGTATCTTACCTTCCTGTCACAGATGGTGCTTCTTACCTTCCTGTCATAGATGGTGCATCTTACCTTCCTGTCATAGATGGTGTATCTTACCTTCCTGTCACAGATGGTGCATCTTACCTTCCTGTCATAGATGGTGAATCTTACCTTCCTGTCATAGATGGTGTATCTTACCTTCCTGTCACAGATGGTGCATCTTACCTTACTGTCATAGATGGTGCATCGTACCTTCCTGTTACAGATGGTACATCTTACCTTCCTGTCACAGATGGTGAATCTTACCTTCCTGCGACTCACAGATGGTGCATCTTACGTTTCTGTCACAGATGGTGCATCTTGCCTTCCTCTCACTCTCAGATGGTGCATCTTACCTTCCTGCCACTCACAGATGGTGTACTTTTGTTATCTGCATTGCCGAAACGCTCCTCCTGCACAGGAGACTTCTTCAGTTGAATACGGAGGTGACTTTAATACAGGAGACAGTAGAGGAAGTGAAGAGGTAATTTTAAGGTGTGCAGTATCTTAGCTTAAACAGAGCCGTGAGGTTAAACATTTTTATATTAGAGCTAGAGGAGGGGGTGCAGCAGTTGGAGACGGCGTCACAAGTGGGCGCTGTCTACTAGCTTAGATGAGTTAGTTGAGCTGGCACTTAGGGTGGACAAACTTATGAGTGACGTGTTGGGTTTGAAAGTTTATTTATCTCGCCTATATTGAAATGCTGGTTAACCTTAATGGCATGACCTACTTCCACTAGTGGGCCCCGCCCACTGTGACGCCGTCTCCAACTGCTGTTGGAGAACACAGTGTCAACATCTGTGGCCCAAGATTCTTCAACATATTATCAATAAATATCAGACATTATGCCGGAACGGCAGCTTTCGTTCAACAGTGATGAAGTGATAGGGTGGACACTGACAGGCTGTTCGGGAGGCGGAAAACAGGTACGCGAGGGCACAGCTTGCACTTAAAAATACAGATGAGTTACAAGAAGATTAGGAAATATTTGACCTCAGAGTGATCAGGAAGCGAAATGATCTGGACAGCGAAGTGGTAGAGGCAGGATCTACACGTAGGTTTAAGAATAGGTACGATAAGGCTTACGAAGGCAATAGAAAGTTAACCCAGTAGCGGCCAGCGGAGAGGCAGGGCCAGGAACACACACACACACACACACACACACACACTCACACACTCACACACACACACACACACTTCACACACTTCACACCTTTCAGTGGTCAGTAAACACAGCGGGAATCTCTAAATACCTTCTGGTTCTTAAAATAAAGTGTCGAATGTTGTAGTGGGCAGTGTGTGAGGTGAAGCCACGACCACCTCACACTGACCACCTCTCACACTGACCACCTCTCACACTGACCACCTCTCACACTGGTGTGTTGAGATGCAGTTACGACCACCTCTCACACTGGTGTGGAGCTGCAGCTACGACCACCTCTCACACTGGTGTGGAGCTGCAGCTACGACCACCTCTCACACTGGTGTGGAGCTGCAGCTACGACCACCTCTCACACTGGTGTGGAGCTGCAGCTACGACCACCTCTCACACTGGTGTGGAGCTGCAGCTACGACCACCTCTCACACTGGTGTGGAGCTGCAGCTACGACCACCTCTCACACTGGTGTGGAGCTGCAGCTACGACCACCTCTCACACTGGTGGTGGAGCTGCAGCTACGACCACCTCTCACACTGGTGTGGAGCTGCAGCTACGACCACCTCTCACACTGGTGTGGAGCTGCAGCTACGACCACCTCTCACACTGGTGTGGAGCTGCAGCTCGACCACCTCTCACACTGGTGTGGAGCTGCAGCTACGACACCTCACACTGGTGTGGAGCTGCAGCTACGACCACCTCTCACACTGGTGTGGAGCTGCAGCTACGACCACCTCTCACACTGGTGTGGAGCTGCAGCTACGACCACCTCTCACACTGGTGGAGCTGCAGCTACGACCACCTCTCACACTGGTGTGGAGCTGCAGCTACGACCACTTCTCACACTGATGTGGAGCTGCAGCTACGACCACCTCTCACACTGGTGTGGAGCTGCAGCTACGACCACCTCTCACACTGGTGTGGAGCTGCAGCTACGACCACCTCTCACACTGGTGTGGAGCTGCAGCTACGACCACCTCTACACTGGTGTGGAGCTGCAGCTAGACCACCTCTCACACTGTGTGGAGCTGCAGCTACGACCACCTCTCACACTGGTGTGGAGCTGCAGCTACGACCACCTCTCACACTGGTGTGAGCTGCAGCTCGACCACCCACTGTGGGAGCTGAGCGCCACCTCACTGGTGTGGAGCTGCAGCTACACACTCTCACACTGGTGTGGAGCTGCACTGACACTCACTGACTCCACTCTCCACAGCTGCCTGATGGGCTGCAGCTGACCACCTCTCACACTGGTGTGGAGCTGCAGAGAACCTAATTGAGCGAGCTGAGCACCTCTCACACTGGTGTGGAGCTGCAGCTACGACCACCTCTCACACTGGTGTGGAGCTGCAGCTGACCACCTTCACTTGTGGCTGCACTAGCAGGTGTGGAGCTGCATGACACTCAACTGGGGAGCGGCTACCCCCTCACACTGGTGTGGAGCTGCAGCTACGACCACCTCTCACACTGGTGGCTTCACTACTCACAAACAGTTGTGAGGTCTACCTAGGCTTTGTGAGAGAGGGAAGCTATGTGGAAGAAAATTGAGCGAGGAGCAGTAGAAAGAGAATGAGTAGGAATAAAAGGAGGAGAAAAGGGAATAGAATAATGAGAATGAGGAAGAGGGTTAGAAGGAGGCTGAAATCTTGGCCCATGTGTTTCTGTACTAGAGTGGGTGTGTCTGACAAGGAGCGTACTTCCTCTGAACCGTCAGGAATGTACAAGATCCCTACAATACCAAATGAAGCAAGTGTTGCTAGAGAGGAACAAGAGAGGTTAGGTAAGTTGCCGCTAGTGTAACAAAAATTACTAGTGTCTAGATAAGTTGTCACTAGAAAATGTTAAAATAGTAACGGAGGTCAGATATGTTTCCAATAGAGTAAAGGAAACCTCACACAACAGCAGCAGTTGCAGCCGTTGACTGTCAGATTTGATGTCACGACGTCGAAATACTTTATTATTAGGCAAAACTGTTTACATGTTGTGTGTTGATGACTTATTCTAGTTACACCGGATCCAAGAAACTTACTGCCGACAAGACTGAAAATAAGACAAGTTAAAGAGCAAGTTTTTATTCAGATTACTTTTCGCTCTGTGCAGAGCTTCGTCAGGTTCTCTTGATAAAACTATAGACAGAGCGAAATGTTGTCCCAATCAAAGCTTGTTCTGCAAATGTCTTTTTTCACGCCAGCCAGAGTGTCCTAACCAGCCACGTTACAACGAACTAGAACTCTACTAGACTAAAGAAGAATACCAGACACATCACGAGGGAAAGCAGTCCTGGACTCACCAACAGTATCGCCAGTCTTAAGTTTACCAACAAAATCACCAGCGCAAAATAACCCAAAGACCATAACTAAATCTTTTAATTTTTATGAGGCATGCAAAAATGAAATTCCGTACATAAATGACCTGTTAACAAAGCACATGTTTGGAGCCTTCACAGAAACCCACATTGTGAATTTCTTAGCCAGTGAAATGTAGATAAATTATATTTTGTATAGATGGAATAGAGTAAATAGGTTGCGAGGAAGATTAGTTTGTGTGTATGATTACACTAAATTGGTAAAATCATCAAATGATGTGGTAGAAGTTTCTTTTTAAATGTAATTTGGAATAAAGTTGGAGAATTAAATCCTGGTGATTATCCTCATATATAAGTCACCACCATTTACAACAGTCCCAGGAATGGATAAATTAGAAACTTGTGGAATACTCGGGAATCTTTAATGTGGAAACTTTTCGCCAGCCAGTGGCTTCCTCAGTCCAATACAGAGAAGAATGGTTAAAGGTCAGAAGGAGTTTGAGGTAATCAGTCCCTCAGTATTGAGTCGATGTGATCAGTCCATCAATCTTGGTAAGAGTACAGCGTATGTGCGGTGGAGCTTATATACTGTAGACAGTTGAGGTGAAGCAGTTGTCTGCTTCAGCATGGCTTTAGAGCAGTACCCGAAGCATGGTCCTAGCACCATTACTGTTTCTTACCCTCATACCAGCCTTAGGTATGAATACTAACCACAGCTTCGCGTTGTCTTTTTCAGACGATATCAAAATAAGTATGTAAGTCACCTCGGCGAAAGAAACAAATACTGGTATCAACAATTTTTCCCAATGGACAAATGTAAATAACATTATTTTCACTGGTGACAAATGTCAACTTCTTAGATATGAGAAGAATTAAGAACTCAGACGTGTACTGTATACAGAAGGTAGGTCATATAAAACGTAAGGTAGGTCATATAGAACGTAAGGTAGGTCATACAGAACGTAAGGTAGGTCATATAGAACGTAAGGTAGGTCATATAGAACGTAAGGTAGGTCATATAGAACGTAAGGTAGGTCATATAGAACGTAAGGTAGGTCATATAGAACGTAAGGAACAGTTATGAAACGTAAGAATAATTTTGTCAAAGGATGTTTGGTATGGAGAGCGTAATAAGGCAAAGACCAGGAAAATGACAGGATGGACTATGATACCGGAGGGCCTTGTCCCCGAACTGAACGCTGCTGTAACACCATGTTGCGCCCCCTGGGGACACAATGTATATAATGTATTATTGATGTATATTATCTTTCATATAACTTTATATTGCTGATATTTTCATTAATAACTAAAATGAAAATATCTTGCTATATACTATCAGTTGACTCAGCTATGTCATTAGGTACGATGTAACATTTACACTTCAGTGTTGGAGACGTGTGGTTGGCTGTCCGCATTGGTAAACTGCTTAGCTAACTATCACCTTGTTTACCTGTCGGCGTCTCGGCAGTACCACGGGAGAGTCACGTGGTCGCACCTGTAGTCCACAAATCCATCTTTCCATAGCTGGTCGTCGCTCAACAAGCACCGTTCCCTCCATCTGCTCCTGGTCCGGGGAGCATGGCTCTCTAAATCTGCTCCTGGTCCAAGGAGCATGGCTCTCTCCATCTGCTCCAAGGAGCATGGCTCTCTCCATCTGCTCCTGGTCCAAGGAGCATGGCTCTCTCCATCTGCTCCTGGTCCAAGGAGCATGGCTCTCTCCATCTGCTCCTGGTCCGAGGAGCATGCCTCTCTAAATCTGCTCCTGGTCCAAGGAGCATGGCTCTCTCCATCTGCTCCTGGTCCAAGGAGCATGGCTCTCTCCATCTGCTCCTGGTCCAAGGAGCATGGCTCTCTTCATCTGCTCCTGGTCCAAGGAGCATGGCTCTCTCCATCTGCTCCTGGTCCGAGGAGCATGCCTCTCTAAATCTCCTCCTGGTCCAAGGAGCATGGCTCTCTCCATCTGCTCCTGGTCAGAGGAGCATGGCTCTCTCCATCTGCTCCTGGTCCGAGGAGCATGGCTCTCTCCATCTGCTCCTGGTCCAAGGAGCATGGCTCTCTCCATCTGCTCCTGGTCCGAGGAGCATGCCTCTCTAAATCTGCTCCTGGTCCAAGGAGCATGGCTCTCCATCTGCTCCTGGTCCAAGGAGCATGGCTCTCTCCATCTGCTCCTGGTCCAAGGAGCATCTCTCTCCATCTGCTCCTGGTCCAAGGAGCATGGCTCTCTCCATCTGCTCCTGGTCCGAGGAGCATGGCTCTCTAAATCTCCTCCTGGTCCAAGGAGCATGGCTCTCTCCATCTGCTCCTGGTCAGAGGAGCATGGCTCTCTCCATCTGCTCCTGGTCCGAGGAGCATGGCTCTCTCCATCTGCTCCTGGTCCGAGGAGCATGGCTCTCTCCGTCTGCTCCTGGTCCGAGGAGCATGGCTTTCTCCGTCTGCTCCTGGTCCGAGAAGCATGGCTTTCTCCGTCTGCTCCTGGTCCGAGGAGCATGGCTCTCTCCATCTGCTCCTGGTCCGAGGAGCATGGCTCTTCCATCTGCTCCTGGTCCAAGGAGCATGGCTCTCTCCATCTGCTCCTGGCCCAAGAGGAGCATGGCTCTCCCATCTGCTCCTGGTCCGAGGAGCATGGCTCTCTCCATCTGCTCCTGGTCCAGAGGAGCATGGCTCTCTCCATCTGCTCCTGGTCAGAGGAGCATGGCTCTCTCCATCTGCTCCTGATCAGAGGAGCATGGCTCTCTCCATGTGCTCCTGGTCCAAGGAGCATGGCTCTCTCCATCTGCTCCTGGTCAGAGGAGCATGGCTTTCTCCATCTGCTCCTGATCAGAGGAGCATGGCTCTCTCCATGTGCTCCTGGTCCAAGGAGCATGGCTCTCTCCATCTGCTCCTGGTCCGAGGAGCATGGCTCTCTCCATCTGCTCCTGGTCCAAGGAGCATGGCTCTCTCCATCTGCTCCTGGTCCAAGGAGCATGGCTCTCTCCATCTGCTCCTGGTCCGAGGAGCATGGCTCTCTCCATCTGCTCCTGGTCCGAGGAGCATGGCTCTCTCCATCTGCTCCTGGTCAGAGGAGCATGGCTCTCTCCATCTGCTCCTGGTCAGAGGAGCATGGCTCTCTCCATCTGCTCTGGTCAGAGGAGCATGGCTCTCTCCATCTGCTCCTGGTCAGAGGAGCATGGCTCTCTCCATCTGCTCCTGGTCCGAGGAGCATGGCTCTCTCTATCTGCTCCTGGTCCGAGGAGCATGGCTCTCTCCATCTGCTCCTGGTCAGAGGAGCATGGCTCTCCATCTGCTCCTGGTCAGAGGAGCATGGCTCTCTCCATTTGCTCCTGGTCCAAGGAGCATGGCTCTCTCCATCTGCTCCTGGTCAGAGGAGCATGGCTCTCTCCATCTGCTCCTGGTCCGAGGAGCATGGCTCTCTCCATCTGCTCCTGGTCAGAGGAGCATGGCTCTCTCCATCTGCTCCTGGTCAGAGGAGCATGGCTCTCTCCATCTGCTCCTGGTCCAAGGAGCATGGCTCTCTCCATCTGCTCCTGGTCCGAGGAGCATGGCTCTCTCCATCTGCTCCTGGTCCGAGGAGCATGGCTCTCTCCATCTGCTCCTGGTCAGAGGAGCATGGCTCTCCATCTGCTCCTGGTCAGAGGAGCATGGCTCTCTCCATCTGCTCCTGGTCAGAGGAGCATGGCTCTCTCCATTTGCTCCTGGTCCAAGGAGCATGGCTCTCTCCATCTGCTCCTGGTCAGAGGAGCTTGGCTCTCTCCATCTCCTGGTCCGAGGAGCATGGCTCTCTCCATCTGCTCCTGGTCAGAGGAGCATGGCTCTCTCCATCTGCTCCTGGTCAGAGGAGCATGGCTCTCTCCATCTGCTCCTGGTCCAAGGAGCATGGCTCTCTCCATCTGCTCCTGGTCAGAGGAGCATGGCTCTCTCCATCTGCTCCTGGTCAGAGGAGCATGACTCTCTATGTGTTCCTAGTCCTGGAAGCATCCCTCTCGTCTCTGTCCGTTATTTAGACTATGATTTCGTTGGTGAGTCAAACATACATTTTGTAACTCTCTTCACAGAGTATTGTTCAGACTTAATTATTTTTGACGTTTTTGCTGAGGTTGTGTCGTACCGGCACTCTAAGTCAACCCAGGACCCAAGCTTGTGACCACTCCCAGTAGCCAGTATTGGAGAGTCACCTCACTCACTGGTTTAGCGTAACACGTAGCCTTTCCTAAGAACTAGCTTCTTTACAGTGTTAAAATTGTAAAGCATTCTAGGTACGTACTCCGTCTTCTTAGGTAACCTACGTAGGTATTAAGTAATATTCATGTTCCCCGATGATCCTGCCTGTAACTCTGCCTGTGATTCTATCTGTGATCCAGCCTGTAACCCTGCCTGTGGTCCAACCTGTGATTCTGCTTACAACCCTGCCTGTGATCTTGCATACAACCCTGCCTGTGATCCTGCTTACAACCCTGCCTGTGATCCTGCATACAACCCTGCCTGTGATCCAACCTGTGATCCTGCATACAACCCTGTCTGTGATCCAACCTGTGATCCTGCATACAACCCTGCCTGTGATCCAACAACCAGGCCACGGGTCACCTTGTGTTGCAGTATTGTCCCGTTTGTTACAGTATTTCCCCGTGTGTTGCAGTATTGTCCCTTGTATTACAATATCGTTCCTTATGTTGCAATATTGCCCCTTGTGTTGCAGTATTGTCCCTTGTGTTGCAGTATTGCCCCTTGTGTTGCAGTATTGCCCCTTGTGTTGCAGTATTGCCCCTTTTGTTGCAGTATTGCCCCTTGTGTTGCAGTATTGTCCCTTGTGTTACACTATTACCCCTTGTGTTGCAATATTGCCCTTTGTGTTGCAGTATTGCCCCGGGCCAGTGGCCACCACATCTTCCCGTCTCTCTCTGGTATTATTTCTTGAGGTTAGGAATTTGAGAGACGTGGATAAGAACATTCCTGGCAACACATTGTCTCCAGCACCTTCACCAGTAAATCTTAAGTTTAGCAGGCCTAATATAACTCTGGTGAAGATAACTGCGGATTACAGGCCTAATATAACTCTGGTGAAGATAACTGCGGATTACAGGCCTAATATAACTCTGGTGAAGATAACTGCGGATTACAGGCCTAATATAACTCTGGTGAAGATAACTGCGGATTACAGGCCTAATATAACTCTGGTGAAGATAACTGCGGATTACAGGCCTAATATAACTCTGGTGAAGATAACTGCGGATTACAGGCCTAATATAACTCTGGTGAAGATAACTGCGGATTACAGGCCTAATATAACTCTGGTGGAGATAACGGCGGATTACAGGCCTAATATAACTCTGGTGAAGATAACAGATTATAGGCCTAATATAACTCTGGTGAAGATAACAGATTATAGGCCTAATATAACTGGTGAAGGTAACAGATTACAGGCCTAATATAACTGGTGGAGATAACGGCGGATTACAGGCCTAATATAACTCTGGTGAAGGTAACAGATTATAGGCCTAATATAACTCTGGTGAAGATAACGGCGGATTACAGGCCTAATATAACTCTGGTGAAGGTAACAGATTACAGGCCTAATATAACTGGTGAAGGTAACAGATTACAGGCCTAATATAACTCTGGTAAAGGTAACAGATTATAGGCCTAATATAACTCAGTGGTTAATGTAACGGCAGATCATAGGCTGTTTTTTTTCTTTTAATCTTTTACTAAATAGTAGAATTAGTCTAAAATTAACCACGTTAGGTGAGGTTAATAGACATAATGTTCAATAAAAACTTGTATCTAATAATCCATAAAAGTAAACTTTGAAGAAGTTCAATTTTTTTCGGAAGTTCGATCTAGCTGACCAATTCGGCTTATTAGGTACGATATAAAGTACATATATGTCGTGCCGAATAGGTAAAACTGGCGATTTTGGCTTAAATAGCAAAGCTCCTCTTGCCGAATAAGGCAAGCGAAAATTTGTGTATGCAGTAATTTCGCAAAACTCATTCTGAACCTAACGAAAAAAAAAATTTCAAAGTGTTTGTTTATTATTAAATTATTGTAAACTTATATAAAATATATTTAGTTGGATTAGGCTAAATTAAATTTCACTTGTTATAATAAGGTTAGGTAAGTTTTCTAAGATTCTTTTGGTACAAAATCATTATTTTTTATATTAACATAACTGAAAAAAATCTATCTTTAAATGTATAAGAGAAAATTTTAAAAAGGACTTCTTGCTAATTGACCAGTTTTTATCTATTCGGCACGGCACACACATTATATATATATATATATATATATATATATATATATATATATATATATATATATATATATATATATATATATATATATATATAATAATATATATAAACTGTATATACAGTGGTACCCCGGATTTCGTCAATAATTCGTTCCAGAAAGCTGTTCGAGTGCCGTTACCGAACGAATTTGTTTCCATAAGGACGAATGTAAATTAGATTAGTCCTTTTCAGACCCCCAAAAATACACTTACATAATTGTTCGAGTTGGGAGCTGTACGAAATCCGGGGTAGCACTGTATATTCATTCTAGGTAGTAGGTTGGTAGACAGCAAACGCCCAGGGAGGTACTACCGTCCTACCAAGTGAGTGTATAACGGAAGCCTGTAATTGTTTTACATGATGGTAGGATTGCTGGTGTCTTTTTTCTGTCTTATAGACATGCAAGATTTCACGTACGTCTTGTTAATTCTTCTTACACTTAGGTCACACTACACATGCATGTTCAAGCATACATATATACATACCCCTCTGGATTTTCTTCTATTTTCTTACTAATTCTTGTTCTTGTTTATTTCTTATCTCCATGGGGAAGTGGAACAGAATTCTTCCTCCGTAAGTCATGCGTGTCGTAAGAGGCGACTAACATGCCGGGAGCAAGGGGCTAGTAACCCCTTCTCTGTATACATTACTGAAGTTAAATAAACTATTGTTTTTCTTTTTGGGACACCCTGTCTCGGTGGGATACGGCCGGTGCGTTGAAAGAAGATATATATGTATATGTATATATACGGCATATACTATATGTATAGATATGTATTAGAGTAACTGCAACAAAGTTACTATGAGGAGCGTCGTTCTCCTGGTTTAATTACAGTGTTAATACAACTTGGAGTTACAATACCGCTCGTCTCTTACAGTGTTACCAGACCATCTCTCTTGTTATATCATAGTTTGTTGTAGGCTGACGTACAGTGTTGCCAGACCTCTGGTGGCGGGGTAGAGCCTCACATCTTGACTATTGTGGCAGAGATTATCTTGTCTGACATATTATTTATTATTATCATGTCTTGTGTGGGGGAGAGAGGGAGGATGGAAGGTAATTGATGTCAGGAGCATAGGCAGGAAGAGGATGATAGTGCTTTATAGAGAGTTGCTTTATGGAGAGTTGCTTTATAGAGAGTTGCTTTATGGAGAATTGCTTTATAGAGAGTTGTTCGGGTAGAAGAAATGGGTGAAGAGGGAGAAATGAATTGTTTAGTAAAAGGAAGGAGAGAAGGCGAGAGAAAGCAAGAGAGAAAGCAGAAGAGGAAGGAGGAGAGAAAGCGGGAGAAAAGGCGAGAGAGGAAGGAGAGAAGACAGGAGAAGAGGGAGTTAATACAAGACAGGGAGACTCACGTATATTCTCCCATGCCACTATATTCATTTCCTTAGGCAACGAGAATAAGAGAAATGAGAATTAAGGAGAGAAGTATTTACTGAGGGGTTATGAGAGAGAGTGAGGGGGTTGTGAGGGAGAGCCAGGGGGGGTTGTGAGAGAAAGTGAGGAGGTTGTGAGGAAGAGCGAGGGGGGTTGTGAGGGAGAGTGAGGGGTTGTAAGGGAAAGTGAAGGGGTTGTGAGGAAGAGTGAGGGGTTGTGAGGAAAAGTGAGGGGTTGTGAGAAAGGGGAGAAGGTGAAGGAAGGAGTTGTGAGGAAGAGTGAGGGAGTGAGGGTTGAGGGAGAGCGAGGGGTTGTGAGGAAAGTGAGGGGAGAAGGAGGGTTGAGGGAGAGCGAGGGGGGTTGTGAGGGAGAGTGAGGGGTTGTAAGGGAAAGTGAAGGGGTTGTGAGGAAGAGTGAGGGGAAAGTGAGATGGAGGTAGAAGCTAAAGGAGAATGAGAGAGGGGAAATGCCATTTGTAAGGTAAGTGAGGGAACACTTACCTCGAGACAGACAGACTGAGGGGGACTGTGTGACTGGTGTTGAGTGGCTCAGGGACTGACTGGGAGACGCTGAGGTTAAACTGGTCAGTAACCGAAAAAAAAGTTGACTAACGGAATGATTCTCTTTAGTGAGCTTCACCGTTTGCCAAGGACAGTGAATTGGGGAGTGCCACTCATCCTGTGAGTGGCACTGCCAGTTATCCTGTGACAGTGCCATTCATCCTGTGAGTGACAGTGCCACTCATCTGAGTGACAGTGCCACTCATCTTGTGAGTGACAGTGCCACTCATCTTGTGAGTGGCACTGTCACTCGTCTTGTGAGTGGCACTGTCACTTGTGAGTGGCAGTATTGAGTGAACATGACGTCATGATGACAGTACACTATAGTCTGACACCACCTGTGTCAGCCTTCATGTGTCACCACCTGTGTCAGCTTCATGTGTCACCACCTGTGTCAGCCTTCATGTATCACCACCTGTGTCAGCCTTCATGTTCACCACCTGTGTCAGCCTTCATGTATCACCACCTGTGTCAGCCTTCATGTATCACCACCTGTGTCAGCCTTCATGTATCACCACCTGTGTCAGCCTTCATGTATCACCACCTGTGTCAGCCTTCATGTATCACCACCTGTGTCAGCCTTCATGTATCACCACCTGTGTCAGCCTTCATGTATCACCACCTTTGTCAAGGTTCATATATCACTAACTTGTATGTACGTCTTTCTTGTGTGTACGTAGTGTTCTACGAACCTCACTTACAACGTACGTACGCTTCGTAAGTGTAAGAATATTTTTTTTATCTGCGTAAAAAGTGCCATAATAAATGGAACTTTAGGGTGTGTAAAACTTGAAGTTGTTACGCCATTAACGTTGTGTAAGACTCGTGTGTCTTGTGTTGTGAACTTAAGGTGGTACCCAGCTGCTGCTGCCTGTGTCTCTAGGGAGTGGAGGGTGGCAAGAGAGACTTCTGCTTTATTATCCTTCCCTCAGTGTCTCCGCAGATGTATTATTATTATTATTGTCATTATTATTATTGTTATATACACCTCAGGTTACCTTTCCTTTTCTCTCTCTCTCTCTCTCTCTCTCTCTCTCTCTCTCCTCTCTCTCTCTCTCTCTCTCTCTCTCTCTCTCTCTCTCTTCTCTCTCTCTCATAGTGTTGGTCAGCGTGGGGTTGGTGGTCACGTCTGAGCTTCACGGTTCAGCTATCCAAGAGTCACGAGTCTGAGGTCTCCATTAGTGGAGTGTGATGCACTCTGCCTTATACAGCAGCACCAGCAGCCTGGTACTACACACTGTCTCCTACCACTACCCTCTCTCCCCTCTCCTCCTCCCTCTCCCCTCTCCTCCACTCTCCCACCTCCTCCTCCCTCTCTCCACTCTCCTCCCTCTCCACTCTCCTCCCACTCTCCTCCCTCTCCACTCTCCTCCCTCTCTCGTCCATCTCCTCCCACTCTCCCTCTTCATCCTCCTTCCCTCTCCTCCCACTAGTCAGTCGTCTTCTTGTGTGTGACCGTCACTCCCAACCATTCCCTCTCATGCTGTCTAACTTACACCCAACCATTCCCTCTCATGTTGTCTAACTTACACCTAACCATTCCCTCTCATGTTGTCTAACTTACACCCAACCATTCCCTCTCATGTTGTCTAACTTACACCTAACCATTCCCTCTCATGTTGTCTAACTTACACCTAACCATTCCTCTCATGTTGTCTAACTTACACCTAAGCATTCCCTCTCATGTTGTCTAACTTACACCCAACCATTCCCTCTCATGTTGTCTAACTTACACCTAAGCATTCCTTCTCATGTTGTCTAATTTACACCTAAGCATTCCCTCTCATGTTGTCTAACTTACACCTAAGCATTCCCTCTCATGTTGTCTAACTTACACCTAAGCATTCTCTCATGTTGTCTAACTTACACCTAAGCATTCCCTCTCATGTTGTCTAACTTACACCTAAGCATTCATTCTCATGTTGTCTAACTTACACCTAAGCATTCCCTCTCATGTTGTCTAACTTACACCTAAGCATTCCTTCTCATGTTGTCTAACTTACACCTAAGCATTCCCTCTCATGTTGTCTAACTTACACCTAAGCATTCCCTCTCATGTTGTCTAACTTACACCTAAGCATTCCCTCTCATGTTGTCTAACTTACACCTAAGCATTCCTTCTCATGTTGTCTAACTTACACCTAAGCATTCCCTCTCATGTTGTCTAACTTACACCTAAGCATTCCCTCTCATGTTGTCTAACTTACACCTAAGCATTCCTTCTCATGTTGTCTAACTTACACCTAAGCATTCCTTCTCATGTTGTCTAACTTACACCTAAGCATTCCTTCTCATGTTGTCTAACTTACACTCAGTCATTCGGTACTTTATATCAAACATTTATGATATATTGTACCGACAAGTTGATGACTGAAACCCAGGTACTGCACTTGTTACATAGTGCTGGTGGTGGCACTGTTACATAGTGCTGGTGGTGGTGGCACTGTTACATAGTGCTGGTGGTGGTGGCACTGTTACATGGTGCTGCTGGTGGTGGCACTGTTACATGGTGCTGGTGGTGGTGGCACTATTACATAGTGCTGGTGGTGGCACTGTTACATAGTGCTGGTGGTGGTGGCACTGTTACATAGTGCTGGTGGTGGTTGCACTGTTACATGGTGCTGGTGGGTGGTGGCACTGTTGACATGGTGCTGGTGGTGGTGGCACTGTTACATGGTGCTGGTGGTGGTGGCACTGTTACATGGTGCTGGTGGTGGTGGCACTGTTACATGGTGCTGGTGGTGGTGGCACTGTTACATAGTGCTGGTGGTGGTTATGGTGGTGCTGGTGGTGACACTGTTACATAGTGCTGCTGGTGGTGGCACTGTTACATGGTGCTGGTGGTGGTGACACTGTTACATAGTGCTGGTGGTGGTTATGGTGGTGCTGGTGGTGACACTGTTACATAGTGCTGCTGGTGGTGGCACTGTTACATGGTGCTGGTGGTGGTGACACTGTTACATAGTGCTGCTGGTGGTGGCACTGTTACATGGTGCTGGTGCTGGTGGCACTGTTACATAGTGCTGGTGGTGGTTATGGTGGTGCTGGTGGTGACACTGTTACATAGTGCTGCTGGTGGTGGCACTGTTACATGGTGCTGGTGGTGGCACTGTTACATGGTGCTGGTGGTGGCACTGTTACATAGTGCTAGGGGTGGTGGTGGCAATGTTACATAGTGCCAGTGGTGGTGGCACTGTTACATAGTGCTGGTGGTGGTGGCACTGTTACATGGTGCTGGTGGTGGCACTGTTACATAGTGCTAGGGGTGGTGGTGGCAATGTTACATAGTGCCAGTGGTGGTGGCACTGAGTCTTGAAGCCAAGTAAGGGCAGGTATTGGCCTAGATTCCTGACAGGTTGTGGCATCCGTGAGGCGTCACTAGTGTGTTTTAACTCTGAGGTGCCAAAGTTGCCATAATCACTGCCATTCACAGTACGTGCCAGCCAACGTTGTTTCTGGTAACACTGATAAGCCTGACAGATTCCCGAAAAGTGATACGTTGGATGTGTCACACTGGAGCTGCTACATTGTGTTTGTCACAGTGAACAGTGGCACACTGAAGGGTGCCACATGTAACACGTATAAAGGGAGGATCAGTGACCATGGCACGGGTGTGCCAGAGTGTCACTGAGTGCCACTAGGGATGACACTGAGGGTGCCACACTTGCCCACAAACACTCCACCTCTCACCTTCGTAACTCCTCACACTTAAGGCACACTCGCCTATTTCTCCTATCGTAATGTACCTATTTCAGATTCTTTTCTTCTCCACAACCACAGCCTCCACAACCACAGCCTCCACAACCACAGCCTCCACAACCACAGCCTCCACAACCACAGCTTCCACAACGACAGCCTCCACAACCACAGCCTCCACAACCACAGCCTCTACAACCACAGCCTCCACAACCACAGCCTCCACAACCACAGCCTCCACAACCACAGCTTCCACAACCACAGCCTCCACAACCACAGCTTCCACAACCACAGCCTCCACAACCACAGCCTCCACAGCCACAGCCTCCACAACCACAGCGTCCACAACCACAGCCTCCACAACCACAGCCTCCACAACCACAGCCTCCACACCCACAGCCTCCACACTCACAGCCTCCACAACCACAGCCTCCACAACCACAGCCTCCAAACCACAGCCTCCACAACCACAGCCTCTGCAACCACAGCTTCCACAACCACAGCTCCACAACCACAGCCTCCGCAACCACAGCCTCCACAACCACAGCCTCCGCAACCACAGCCTCCACAACCACAGCCTCCACAACCACAGCTCCACAACCACAGCCTCCACAACCACAGCCTCCACAACCACAGCCTCCACAACCACAGCTCTCCCCACAACCACAGCCTCCACAACCACAGCTTCCACAACCACAGCCTCCACAACCACAGCCTCCACAACCACAGCCTCCACAACCACAGCCTCCAACCACAGCCTCCAACCACAGCTTCCACAACCACAGCCTCCACAACCACAGCCTCCACAACCACAGCCTCCACAACCACAGCCTCCACAACCACAGCCTTCACAACCACAGCCTCCACAACCACAGCCTCCACAACCACAGCCTCCACAACCACAGCCTCCACAACCACAGCCTTCACAACCACAGCCTCCACAACCACAGCCTCCACAACCACAGCCTCCACAACCACAGCCTCCACAAACGTCACAGCCTCCACAACCACAGCCTCCACAACCACAGCCTCCGCAACCACAGCCTCCACAACCACAGCCTCCACAACCACAGCCTCCACAACCACAGCCTCCACAACCACAGCCTCCCAACCACAGCTCCACAACCACAGCCTCCACAACCACAGCCTCCACAACCACAGCCTCCACAACCACACAGCCTCCACAACCACAGCCTGCAACCACAGCTCCACAACCACAGCCTCCAGCAACCACAGCCTCCACAACCACAGCCTCCACAACCACAGCCTCCTACAACCACAGCCTCCACAACCACAGCCTCCACAACCACAGCCTCCACAACCACAGCCTCCACAACCACAGCCTCCACAACCACAGCCTCCACAACCACAGCCTCCACAACCACAGCCTCCACAACCACAGCCTTCACAACCACAGCCTCCACAACCACAGCCTCCACAACCACAGCCTCCGCAACCACAGCTTCCACAACCACAACCTCCGCAACCACAGCCTCCACAACCACAGCCTCCACAACCACAGCCTCCACAACCACAGCCTCTACAACCACAGCCTTCACAACCACAGCCTCCACAACCACAGCCTCCACAACCACAGCCTCCACAACCACAGCCTCCGGAACCACAGCCTTCACAACCACAGCCTCCACAACCACAGCCTCCACAACCACAGCCTCCACAACCACAGCCTCCACAACCACAGCCTCCACAACCACAGCCTTCACAACCACAGCCTCCACAACCACAGCCTCCACAACCACAGCCTTCACAACCACAGCCTTCACAACCACAGCCTCCACAACCACAGCCTCCGCAACCACAGCCTCCACAACCACAGCCTCCACAACCACAGCCTCCACAACCACAGCCTCCACAACCACAGCCTCCACAACCACAGCCTCCACAACCACAGCCTCCACAACCACAGCCTCCACAACCACAGCCTCCACAACCACAGCCTCCGGAACCACAGCCTTCACAACCACAGCCTCCACAACCACAGCCTCCACAACCACAGCCTTCACAACCACAGCCTCACAACCACAGCCTCCACAACCACAGCCTCCACAACCACAGCCTTCACAACCACAGCCTCACAACCACAGCCTCCACAACCACAGCCTTCACAACCACAGCCTTCACAACCACAGCCTCCACAACCACAGCCTCCACAACCACAGCCTTCACAACCACAGCCTCCACAACCACAGCCTTCACAACCACAGCCTCCACAACCACAGCCTCCACAACCACAGCCTTCACAACCACAGCCTCCACAACCACAGCCTTCACAACCACAGCCTCCACAACCACAGCCTCCACAACCACAGCCTCCACAACCACAGCCTCCACAACCACAGCCTTCACAACCACAGCCTCCACAACCACAGCCTTCACAACCACAGCCTCCACAACCACAGCCTTCACAACCACAGCCTCCACAACCACAGCCTTCACAACCACAGCCTCCACAACCACAGCCTTCACAACCACAGCCTCCACAACCACAGCCTTCACAACCACAGCCTCCACAACCACAGCCTCCACAACCACAGCCTCCACAACCACAGCCTCCACAACCACAGCCTTCACAACCACAGCCTCCACAACCACAGCCTCCACGGACAGAACTTAGTGTTCTTCAATATTAGCTTTAAATAACTAATGGTGCCTAGTAAAATCCAGTCATAATATTATCTATATGAGGTATCTTTAGTGTTATAAATCACACGTAGAATGCCTGTAGATAAATAACAAAAAAGGCACAATACCGTGACTGGAACAATACACACGATCCGCACATAGAAGAGAGGAGCTTCCACCACTCTCTTGTGCCCTTCCTGTCTGCTGCTTATAAATACCCCTTCTACCTGTTGTGTGTGTTAGTGTGACTTTGTAAATGGTCAAAGTCGGACCGAAACGTCGTCGTAAGCTCTCTCTTCTATGTGCGGGTTATGTGTGCCTGTAGATAATTCTCAGGGTCAGTGCCCCACTGCCTGGTTCAACACTAGACCTTGTTGACAGCCTCATCAATTAAGTTGCTGCTGCTGGTCAACACCAGTCCAGCGTATGCACCACAGCCCGGCTGATCAGCCAGTGACTTGAGAAACTAATTAAGGTTCCTCCTGAAGACAGCCATGGGTCTGTTGGTAATTATCCTTGTGTATGAAGGAAGTCTGTTGAATCTTATTGAGCTCTCTTAGTACAGTCATTGCACGACTAGTTTTCATTGGGAGTATTTTGCTCCATCTTCCGAACCTCTTGCTTTCATAGGGAGTGGTTTCGAAATGTAAATTATGATTCATCTTTCTCGCCTACGTTCCAGGTAGTACAGTTCAAGGAAGCTCAAGCATTCCTTGTTATTTAGGTTCTTGACTGTACATTCTCCAGATCTATGATTTTGCCTGCCCCCAAAGGGCATATTAGCATACAGTAATATTCCAGCCTAGAGAGAACAAGTGACTTAAATAGTATTATCATTTGCTTGGCATATCTTGTATATATTCTGGCCTCCTTCCCTTCTCACTTCAGTTCGACTTGTTAATGGTGCAAGTAGGACCGAAACGTCGTCAAAAGTTTCAGTCTCGTAAGTGAGGATTATTTGTGTATTGTTCCGGCCACGATATTGTGGCTTTTTCTTCTTTGTTTTTGTTAAAAATTACGCTGCCCAATTTTAGAAAATTAAGAATCCATCTGCTCACTTTTCCACGTATCATTGTGCATATATGTTATGTGCTGATACACCCTGGTCACCCCTGGTTGAACACTTCTGGTAACTCTGTGTATTACGTCTACATGTCGTTTGTCATCCAGTACATGCAAGACCATGATGTAGTTGTGAGGGGCAGGAGCCACCTGCTTTTAATCCATGCTACCCTGGATTGTGACATTGTTGTTAGGGGTTAGCAATTTTGCTTTTTTTTTAAATTCATTCAAACGTTTATATAATGTGAGGCGTCAGTGTTATAAATCTACAGTGTTGTTTTTTGTAATTGCTTTGCTGCCACTTTTGTGGAACTATGTCAGTTGTTTTTCAGTGATTGTGGGATGACTTGTGTGTCCAGATTCCGTCTCAATAGCATATTTAAGGCAAATTTTTATCTTTGGTCCGAGGTTGGTCGAAACAGTGTGGAATAATTTTTATGAGTTGTTAAGCTCAGTGCCCAGAATACCCTGAAATCAGTAGTCTAGGAGGCGGGGCCAGGAGCTGAGTCTCGATCTCCCAGTACACACACACACCGTGCAGGGTGCTCATCTGTCTCCATACATCATTATTCAAATCACAGTTCATTAGCTGTGGTAAAAACACACGTTGCCCTCTGGTAACGACCTGATGACGTGAATAGTACGTGTAATGACAACCTTTCCACCAGGCAACGCGCAACAACTACTGGCTGTCTTGTATTCGTTCTCGTAACAATCATCTACTGTATGACCCTTGAAGGTTTAGCCCTTTCCAAATAATAATAATAATAATCGTGATACCTAAAGTCAGTACCTGATCAACCAGGCTGTGGTTCGTACGTTGTACTACGTGCGGCCAGCAGTAACAGCCTGGTTGATCAGGCCCTGATACACCGGGAGGTTTGGTCAAGGACTGGGCCACGGGGGCGTTGACCCCCCGGAATATCCTCCAGGTAAACTACCCATCTAGCTTCCTAAAAGAAAATCTTAAAATTTTGCTTAATTTTCCCATAAATTTCAATTGCAGTAGAAATTCTATTTAAAAGTGTGATAATCTAAGTATTTTAGCTAAAAAATGAGTTTTGCCTTGTTTAGAAAGGATGAAGCAAAACAGGACGACAAAGAGTGTGTATAAATTTGGGGTGAAAGGAAGGAAGGATAAGGTTTTAAGTCATGATCTGAGCATCCAGCAGGCACGTGTGGGTGAGAGTGGAGCGAACAATGTAGCAGTCAAGTTAATTGACCTTTATTAAGACCTTTTTCTCAGTGTTCACGACCTTGCGAGGAACCTCTGTCCTTAATCTGCGCTTGATTACTTCCCAGTCTTCAATCACTGTACAACCCCTACGGGTTTAGCGGCTCCCTCTCAGTATATGACTATGAATACAAGATGTGCTGTTGTTCCCTGATGGTAGTGTACAAGCAGGACTCTCCCACTGCTCCGGTACAGTATTCAAAGCTTATTAATACTCGCCTCGCGTTACACTCATCCATATTGCTGCCATATTCGCTTTATCTCTTGTTGTTGTGTTGCAGCGTCTCAGGGAGCCACCTCCTCCACTCCTCACAGCCCTCATTATTTACATCCCTCATTGTTTACATCTCTGATAATTTGCATCCTTCATTATTTACATCTCTGATAATTTACATCCCTCATTGTTTACATCTAATAATTTACATCTTCATTGTTTACATCTCTGATAATTTACATCCCACATTATTTACATATCTGATAATTTATATCCTCATTGTTTACATCTCTGATAATATACGTCCCTCATTGTTTACATCTCTGATAATTTACATCCTCATTGTTTACATCTCTGATAATTTACATCCCACATTATTTACATATCTGATAATTTATATCCTCATTGTTTACATCTCTGATAATATACGTCCCTCATTGTTTACATCTCTGATAATTTACATCCTCATTGTTTACATCTCTGATAATTTACATCCTCATTGTTTACATCTCTGATAATATACGTCCCTCATTGTTTACATCTCTGATAATATACGTCCCTCATTGTTTACATCTCTGATAATATACGTCCCTCATTGTTTACATCTCTGATAATATACGTCCCTCATTGTTTACATCTCTGATAATTTACGTCCCTCATTGTTTACATCTCTGATAATATACGTCCCTCATTGTTTACATCTCTGATAATATACGTCCCTCATTGTTTACATCTAATAATTTACATCTTCATTGTTTACATCTCTGATAATTTACATCCCACATTATTTACATATCTGATAATTTATATCCTCATTGTTTACATCTCTGATAATATACGTCCCTCATTGTTTACATCTCTGATAATTTACGTCCCTCATTGTTTACATCTCTGATAATATACGTCCCTCATTGTTTACATCTCTGATAATATACGTCCCTCATTGTTTACATCTCTGATAATATACGTCTCTCATTGTTTACATCTGATAATATACGTCCCTCATTGTTTGCATCTGATAATATACGTCCCTCATTGTTTACATCTCTGATAATATACGTCCCTCATTGTTTACATCTCTGATAATATACGTCCCTCATTGTTTACATCTGATAATATACGTCCCTCATTGTTTACATCTCTGATAATATACGTCCCTCATTGTTTACATCTGATAATATACGTCCCTCATTGTTTGCATCTGATAATATATGTCCCTCATTGTTTACATCTCTGATAATATACGTCCCTCATTGTTTACATCTGATAATATACGTCCCTCATTGTTTACATCTGATAATATACGTCCCTCATTGTTTACATCTGATAATATACGTCCCTCATTGTTTACATCTGATAATATACGTCCCTCATTGTTTACATCTGATAATATACGTCCCTCATTGTTTACATCTCTGATAATATACGTCCCTCATTGTTTACATCTGATAATATACGTCCCTCATTGTTTACATCTGATAATATACGTCCCTCATTGTTTACATCTGATAATATACGTCCCTCATTGTTTACATCTGATAATATACGTCCCTCATTGTTTACATCTGATAATATACGTCCCTCATTGTTTACATCTGATAATATACGTCCCTCATTGTTTACATCTGATAATATACGTCCCTCATTGTTTACATCTGATAATATACGTCCCTCATTGTTTACATCTCTGATAATATACGTCCCTCATTGTTTACATCTGATAATATACGTCCCTCATTGTTTACATCTGATAATATACGTCCCTCATTGTTTACATCTGATAATATACGTCCCTCATTGTTTACATCTGATAATATACGTCCCTCATTGTTTACATCTGATAATATACGTCCCTCATTGTTTACATCTGATAATATACGTCCCTCATTGTTTACATCTGATAATATACGTCCCTCATTGTTTACATCTCTGATAATTTACATCTCTCATTTCTTCATTTCGCACAAAACTCACTCTTGTTATGCTTGGTATCTTCAACTGTTTTTTTTTTTCTGGATGCTGGTGACAGGCTCTTGATTCGTTTAATTGGAGTCACCCTTCCTGGAATTATATTCCCCAGGCGTTGCATGACTCCTACGGGCTTAACACTTCCCTCACCTATACATATACTGGCTCCCTCACTGTGGTGTGTTAGCGTGGCTTGTAAATGGTCCACGTCGGACCGAAGCGTGATCATAATCTTGTCTTTCCTATGTGCGGGTTATATATATATTGTTCCAGTCACGGTATTGTGCCTTTTTGTTATAATATTTATTGTTAGCGGTGAACTTGCCGACTCCTCCGTACTTTGCTATTTTCAGGGTTCTGAGTACCCTGCAGGTGTGTCAGGTCACTGGTAGTAAAGCTGCTGCTGTGAGTTCGTAACAGGTTCTTCTTATTTTTAACTCGCAAATGAACCTCTGACCATCGACACTTGATCATCGTTGTTTGCGGTGAACTCTTCTTGGTACTACACGTTGGTCACACTGGACTCGTTGTCATCTTGTGGAGAGAAGCCTCGAGTCACTCTGCCACAACCCTCAGGTCACACTTACCATCCATTAGTTTTATAGGTGTTTGTCTGTTAGACACCACGCAAACCTTGTTGTCAACTCTTCCTTCGACAATAAGTTTTCAACTCGTCCATTATGGATAGATCTTTTCAAGATTGATGGACTGAGTGCATCGACTCCAGGCTGAGGGACTGATTACCTCTAATTCCTTCTGATCTTCACCATTCTTCTTTGTACAGGACTGATGAAGCCACTGTGTGGCGAAACGTTTCCTCAGTAAAGATACCCAAGTGTTGCACACGTGTCTAATGTATTCAGGAAGGATCTCATTTGTGTGTTTCCAGTCTTGTAGTTTTGTGTTTTATACCTCCTGTGCTCTCAGCAGGTGCTCCAAGATCTTAACCTGTTTTCTTTGTCTAGTACATTTTTATTACCCATTGGAGGTTGCTTGGGCGAGCTCTGGCTCTCGGCCCCTCACAGCTTTCCACTGAACTTTCGTAAAATAGCCCCGTTATATATTTTTTCAACCTCTGTATGGAACATATTTTCCCAGCATCATTCTTCAGTTCATTCCACGTTTTCCCCCACTCTTATGTTGATGAAATTCTGGCTAATGTGTGGCTCATTGTTATTCCCTATGTTCTGGAGTATTTTGTATACCAAGATCATATCCTCTCTTGTTCGCTGTACCTTCGACTGCGTCAGATATAACTCTCGCATTCTTTCTTAGTAGTTCATGTCCCTCAAGTGAAGACTCGAGGTACATGTACTTCTAAGTACTTTTTCAAGTTTCACTTAGTGGTTTAGTAGGTCAGAGTTCAGCATCGGCGCAGCGTACTGAAGAAGATCGCACGAATGAAGTCAAAAGTGTTTGAAACAAGTCTTGTCTAGGAACTTAAATACTGATCTTAAAGTTCACACTGCTGCTGCTGCTGCTGCTGCTGCTGCTGCTGCTGCTGCTGCTGCTGCTGCTGCTGCTGGCTGCTGTCTGCCTCAGCAGACATACTTCAAGTAATGGTTATTCTAATGCCTTTTTCTTTAAGTGCTTCTTTTATCTTCTGTATTGTGTATCTTCCTCAGTGTTTACGCTTCATCTGCAAGTCAGGCTATGAATGATTTAACTCCTGTACAAGCAGGTTATTTTTATACTCCAGCAGCAACATGGGACCCAACACTGACCCTTGAGAAACTCCACTTGTTGCACTCTCTCTTATCTTCACACCTCATCCATTATACTTATTCCTGGCTTTATATTCTTCAATTATCTCTTTTTATTTTCCATCCTAATATCTTTCCTTTTCCCACGGGCTGCATTTGCTGTGTGTGTGTGTGTGTGTGTGTGTGTGTGTGTGTGTGTGTGTGTGTGTGTGTGTGTGTGAGTGTGTGTACTCGCCTACATGTGCTTGCAGGGATCGAGTCTCAGACCTGTATTGACCCCACCTCTTCGCCAGTCGCATGTGTGTATACACGCGCGCGCGCGCGAACGTGTACGTATGTATCTATCTATTTGTCTGTGTCCGTCCATCCGTCTAGTAGAGCTATCTATCATGTGGTACCTTGATGCATACTTTCCGGGTGCTTGTTATGGCTTAGTCCGCTCTCTTGTAAGGACCGCGCCATCAATATTAATTATCCCTGTGCGTGTTATGATACCAGGTAGTAGGTACTGTCACTTGACCTGGTACTACCTGCCAGGGCCACTGTCATGCAGCAGGTAGTAGGTAGTGTCACTTGACCTGGTACTACCTGCCAGGGCCACTGTCATGCAGCAGGTAGTAGGTAGTGTCACTTGACCTGGTACTACCTGCCACGACCACTGTTATAACACCGGGTAGTAGGTAGTGTCACTTGACCTGGTACTACCTGCCACGACCACTGTCGTAACACTGGGTAGTAGGTAGTGTCACTTGACCTGGTACTACCTGCCAGGGCCACTGTCATGACACCAGGTAGTAGGTAGTGTCACTTGACCTGGTACTACCTGCCAGGGCCACTGTCATGACACCAGGTAGTAGGTAGTGTCACTTGACCTGGTACTACCTGCCGTGGTCGCTGCTGTTTACATACATTGTTATAGTCAAAATATTGTATTTAACGTGTTTTTATAATTAAAATATTGTATTTAACGTGTTTTAATGTTTATCATTAGTATTGGTGCGTCTGTAAAACCTAGGAGTTACCCCCGTGTTGCAGTGTTGCTAGCACTGCTGCAATAATGTGTGGGAGAGCATGTAATTGTTACCATCTTCTACCTGCATTCAGTGTGCTATCACTGTCGCTAATACTCATTCATCAGTATTACGCTCAACGTGTTTGTATGTATTGCCCGTTCAACTTTCTGCCCACCTTCATGCAGTTTGTGCAACCCCCGAGGGATGCACCGCAACCCTCTAGGGATATGCTGCAACTCTCCAGGGACACCACAACCCTACAGAGATGCACTGCAACCCTCCAGGGATATACTGCAACCCTCTAGGGATATGCTGCAACTCTCCATGGACACTGTAACCCTCCATGGAAGCACTGCAACCCTCCAGGGACACTGCGACACTCCATAGCCACTGCAACACTCCATGGCCACTGCAATCCTCCAGGGACATATTGCAACCCTCCAGGGACACTACAATACCCCAGGGACATACTGCAACTCTCCAGGGACATACTGCAACCCTCCAGGGACACTGTAATCCTCCAGGAACATACTGCAACCCTCCAGGGACATACTGCAACCCTCCAGGGACACTGTAATCCTCCAGGAAAATACTGAACTCTCCAGGGACATACTGCAACCCTCCAGGGACACTGTAATCCTCCAGGAACATACTGCAACCCTCCAGGGACATACTGCAACCCTTCAGGGACACTGCAACCCTCCAGGGACATACTGCAACCCTCCAGGGACATACTGCAACCCTCCAGGAACACTACAACCCTCCAGGAACACTGCAACCCTCAAGGGACACGTTTCAACGCTCCAGGGACACACTTCAGAGGCAAATATTTCTTTTCTACGCATTACGTACTTGTAATGCGTAGAGCCTACAAGATTAGAAAATACGCTGGACCTCATCTTCACCAACAATGATGATCTGATACGAAATGTCATCATATCAAAAACAATATACTCAGATCACAACATAATAGAGGTCCAGACATGTATGAGGGGAGCCCCAGATCAACAAAATGTGATCAGTCGCGAGGGAGCCTTCTCCAAATTAAACTTCAATAACAAAAACATAAGGTGGGACCAAGTAAACAAAGTCCTAAATGATATAAACTGGGAAGATAGCCTAAGCATCGTGGATCCTAACCTATGTCTAGAACAAATTAACTCTGTGGCACTTGAGGTTTGCTCAAGGCAAATTCCCTTAAGGAAAAGGAGAAGATATAAACTAGAAAGAGAGAGGCGCTCCCTATACAGGCGAAGGCAAAGAATAACGGAGCGGCTACAAGAGGAAAATATATCTGAAATACGTAGGGACACACTGGTCAGAGAAATAGCAAACATCGAATTAAAACTAAAGGAATCTTACAGGAATCATGAAATGCGGGAAGAACTAAAAGCCATAAATGAAATTGAAAGAAACCCAAAGTATTTCTTTTCTTATGCCAAATCAAAGTCGAGAACAACATCCAGTATTGGGCCCCTACTTAAACGGGATGTGTCCTACACAGATGACAACAAGGAAATGAGTGAGTTACTAAAGTCCCAGTATGACTCAGTTTTTAGCGAGCCGCTAACCAGACTAAAAGTCGAAGACCTAAATGAATTTTTTATGAGAGTGCCAGAGAACTTGGTAGATGCAAGCCTATCTGACATTACCCTGACGCCAAATGACTTCGAAAAGGCGATAAATGACATGCCCATGCACTCCGCCCCAGGCCCAGACTCATGAAACTCCGTGTTCATCAAGAACTGCAAGAAGCCCCTATCACGTGCTTTTAACATCCTATGGAGAGGGAGCATGGACACTGGGGTCGTCCCGCAGTTACTAAAAACAACAGACATAGCCCCACTCCACAAAGGGGGCAGTAAAGCAATAGCAAAGAACTACAGACCAATAGCGCTAACGTCCCATATAAAAATCTTTGAAAGGGTTCTAAGAAGCAAGATCGCCACTCATCTAGATACCCATCAATTACACAACCCAGGGCAGCATGGGTTTAGAGCAGGTCGCTCCTGTCTGTCCCAACTACTGGACCACTACGACAAGGTCCTGGATGCTCTAGAAAACAAACAGAATGCAGATGTTATATACACAGACTTTGCAAAAGCCTTTAACAAGTGTGACCATGGTGTAATAACACACAAAATGCGTGATAAAGGAATAACAGGAAAAGTTGGTAGATTGATCTATAATTTCCCAACAAGTAGAACACAAAGAGTAATAGTCAACAGAGTAAAGTCTGAGGCGGCTACAGTGAAAAGCTCTGTTCCACAAGGCACTGTACTCGCTCCCATCCTGTTCCTCATCCTCATATCGGACATAGACAGGGATATAAGCCACAGTGCCGTGTCTTCCTTTGGAGATGACACCCGAATCTGCATGACAGTGTCCACCGTTGAAGACACTGCAAGACTCCAAACAGACATCAACCAAATCTTTAAATGGGCTGCAGAAAACAATATGAAGTTCAATGATGAGAAATTTCAATTACTCAGATATAGAAAACGTGAGGAAATTAAAATCTCATCGGAGTACAAAACAAATTCCAACCACACAATAGAGCGAAAAACTAATTTAAAAGACCTGGGAGTGATCATGTCAGAGGATCTCACCTTCAAGGACCATAACACCGTAGCAATCGCATCTGCTAAAAAAAATGACAGGATGGATAATGAGACCCTTCAAAACCAGGGATGCCAAGCCCATGTTGACACTTTTCAGATCGCTTGTTCTATCTAGGCTGGAATATGGCTGCACACTAACTACACCTTTCAAGGCAGATGAAATTGCTGACCTAGAAAATGTGCAGAGAACCTTTACGGCACGCATAACTGCGATAAACCACCTCAATTACTGGGAACGTTTGAAGTTCCTAAACCTGTACTCCCTAGAACGCAGGTGGGAGAGATACATTATTATATACACGTGGAAAATTCTCGAGGGATTAGTACCAAACTTGCACACGAGAGTCACTCCCTACGAAAGCAAAAGACTCAGCAGGCGATGTAACATCCCCCCAATGAAAAGCAGGGGTGCCACTAGCACATTGAGAGACAACACAATAAGTGTCAGGGGCCCAAGACTGTTCAACTGCCTCCCAGCATACATCAGGGGGATTACCAACAAACCCCTGGCTGTCTTCAAGCAGGCACTGGACAGGCACCTAAAGTCGGATCCTGACCAGCCAGGCTGTGGTTCGTACGTTGGACTGCGTGCGGCCAGCAGTAACAGCCTGGTTGATCAGGCTCTGATCCAACATGAGGCCTGGTCACAGACCGGGCCTCAGGGGCGTTGACCCCTGGAACTCTCTCCAGGTATACTCCAGGTAGTTAAAAATACGAACTTAACGCTTCACAACTTACCTAAACTTGTATATCCTAACTTAAGCTAAATAAAATCTTATCTCAAGAGTTACAGAAAACGTCAAGAACTGGAAGTTGGGAATGTCTTGAGACAATGAAGGTAGTGAAACGAAGAAAGGTTGTGTGTAGAGACAAGGCGCTCAAGATGTATGTAATGGAGCAGAGGTTGTGAAGTCTCGACACTGATGACCTGATGCGAGGTAAATCCCATAGTTGGAGCAAGGGTTGTGTACCATGTGGTGATAGGCAGTGATATGTTCACTGACCCACCACCAGGGCTGACCCACCACTAGGGCTGACCCACCACCAGGGCTGACTCACCACTAGGGCTGACCCACCACCAGGGCTGACCCTCCTCCAGGGCTGACCCTCCTCCAGGGCTGACCCACCACCAGGGCTGACCCACCACTAGGGCTGACCCACCACTAGGGTTAACCCTCCTCCAGGGCTGACCCACCACCAGGGCTGACCCACCTCCAGGGCTGACCCTCCTCCAGGGCTGACCCACCACCAGGGCTGACCCACCACCAGGGCTGACCCACCACCAGGGCTGACCCACCTCCAGGGCTGACCCACCAACATTGCCGAGGGCTGACCCACCACCATTGCCGAGGGCTGACCCACCACCATTGCCGAGGGCTGACCCACCACCATTGCCGAGAGCTGACCCACCACCATTGCCGAGGGCTGACCCACCACCTTGGCTGAGGGCTGACCCACCACCATTGCCGAGGGCTGACCCACCACCATTGCCGAGAGCTGACCCACCACCATTGCCGAGGGCTGACCCACCACCTTGGCTGAGGGCTGACCCACCACCATTGCCGAGGGCTGACCCACCACCATTGCCGAGGGCTGACCCACCACCATTGCCGAGAGCTGACCCACCACCTTGGCTGAGGGCTGACCCATCACCATCACAAAACTTCTTCATGATCCATCCTTTAAAGCAGAGGCAGGCTGTTGCCTTGTCTCCCCTTATGGCGGTGCTCCAGTGTTGACGTCTCTAATGATTCTCTCTCTCTCTCTCTCTCTCTCTCTCTCTCTCTCTCTCTCTCTCTCTCTCTCATCCAGTCCGTGATGTTGCTCCAATCCTTCCCGTCCGCTTCATATGGAAAGTAACGGGTGGAGGGAGATATTATACAAGAGTTCCTTGTCCCTTCATTATGAGAAACGAGGTAGCTACACAGAACCCGAACCATGGTCATGAGAGGACCGGTAGAACTGGCCAAGCCTTAGCCGAAGGTAGATTACCAGACTCAAGTCACAGACATCTAGCTTCTGGTTTATGGTGTGGAAGTCACAGACACAGCAAGCTTTGAAACAAGTGCTGAAGGAATCTGGGGGAGTCTTGGGTTGTACCTCCAATTGACTGGTTTTCATAGTTAACTGTAATAATCCTTCATATAGCAACATAATGTTGCCCTCCCACTCACCTGGTATAAATAATACTTTACCAGAATGTGCATGTTCCCCATACTTTCATTACCAGTTTAATAAATAATTGTAGCTTATCGTCTGAAACATTTGACCAAGAAAAGAATACAGTTTCCTGATGTAAAGTGTTGCTTATGTGGCGTAAAGTATTTTGTCAGTAGGAGGTGATGAAGGATCTCACCCCCCACTCCTTGTATGTCGTCTATTACACACAAACACACACACATCGGGGCCAGGAGCTATGAATCGACCCCTGCAACCACAACTAGGTGAGTACACACACATACACAAATAGGTGAGTATATACATACACACACACATACACAAACACACACAAACATACACATATACATACACACACACACACACCATATATTAAGACAGCTCCACCAACACAGAATACATGCGTACCTCGCCATCAAAACAAACATGGTGGCATAATTAGGTTCCCTCTCTTCATCTTTGCTCACTCCACCTCTCCTCGCCTCCCAACAATACTTATAACTTGGTGATAGTAACCTGCACGGTGTTCACACCCTAAGTTATTACACCCAGAGACGGTATGGAGGTTGATGGGTTTGTTAGGTGTGAAGCCTACCGACTACACGAGGGTCATTAATTAAGGCTGCAAAAGTCACATCCAGACCAGTCAACATTACTTTTATCCTTAAAATAATGATTAAATAAAACACCGGTGCATATATACAGACATACACACTTCTCGGTGTATATACTCGAACATATATATATATATATATATATATATATATATATATATATATATATATATATATATATATAAGAGAGAGAGAGAGAGAGAGAGACAAGGGGTTCGAACCGCGGTCCGTAAATTGACAGTCGGACGTTCTACCGAGTAACCCAGGTCTCTAATAGGAAGGAATCGGAACTAATAGTTACTGTATTATATTCAGTCGGAGGCACCGCAGTTCGAGCCCCTCGTCCATCCTTCTGTTTATTACTACTTAATTTGAGTTCATAGACCATGTGGCCTTAAGGGGGGTAAGAATAGATCTACTGTTAAAGCTCCTGGGCCGAGGGAAGGAGTTCAGTTGGGTTACAGTTGATGCCTCTGATGGAATATGATACAGTTAGGTCCCCGACACAAAAATGAGTGGCAGCGTAGAAGCAACAAGCAAACAAATGTTAAGAAAACAAACAAGACTGTTGGCCTCACCACACGCCACCCACTCCATTAAAAAGCTTACCTGACCTAACAGCCTAAAAGTTGAACTCAGATTTAATACTGTGAGAAGGTAGAGTCAGTGCAACACACTGACACTATGCAACACTTATGGCTTTACGAGCAACGCAGAGATTCGTCCCAGCTGTATCCATTATATTGAGCAGTTTTATCTATTCTCAAACTCTGCTCACTTTGATCAAGATAAATATTAATGTGTTTTCATTGGTCCAGTCTCAGCACGTGAACCTGCAGGTCAAACTGCCCGCTACTATAATAATAATATTAATAATAATCCTTATTTCTACAAGTACATGTACAAGGTATACATGTGGCCTAGCTGACATCAATGACATACTACTATATAGAAAGCCCCTTGTTATGCAGATCATTTCGGGCAAATTAGATCTATTTTGTCCCCAGGATACAACCCAAACCAGTCGACTAACACCCAGGTACCTATTTTACTGATAGGTGAACACGGACAGCAGGTGTCTTAAGGAAATATGTCCCAATGTTTCCACCCGTACCAGGGATCGAACCCCGGACTTCAGTGTGTGAGCTGAGTGCGCTAGCAATCGAGCTACGGGACACCAAAGGCTCACATTCTCTTGCTTTCTTCAGCTCTATCATACCTCTTCTTAAATCTGTGTATGATGCTGCCTCTTCCACTTTTCTGTCCCGGTCGTTCCATTTCCTGATCACTCTGAGGCTGAAGAAATGCTTTCTAAAATTCTATGGTTTGTGTTTCTAACTTCCAGCTGTGCTCTTGTGAACCTATTGTTCGCCTCTCAAACAGCCTGTCCCTGTTCACCCTATGAACTCCTCTCAGTATTTTGTACGTCATTATGTCACCCATAGTCCTTTTGTCCTCTAATATCGTCAGATTTAACTCCTCTAGTCCCTCATAGCTCATACCTCTTAGCTCTGGGACTAGTCATGTTGCAAACCTCTCTACTTCGTTCGCTATTAGTGGACAAAGGTTCGAACCCCTACCATTCCTTACGCTGAATAATATATATAATCATTCTCTCAGACCACCGCAAGCATCACCACCAGCATCACCACCACAATCACCACCACAATCATTACCACTTCTATCACGTGTCAATCGCTATATACATTAGCATTGATTGATTACCTCATGAATTGGTGACTGTACAAGAGAGGGAGGCGGCTTTGATGTTAGCGACGGTAGTGGTGCTGGTGCTGCTGCTGCTGTTACTGCTATTTTGGCTGTTGTTGGTTCTGGTGCTGCTGTTTTTTTTGGCTGTTGTTGCTGGTGCTAGTGCTGCTGCTGTTACTGCTATTTGGGCTGTTGTTGGTTCTGCTGCTGCTGTTGTTGCTTTTTTTGGCTGCTGTTGGTTCTGCTGCAGCTGCTGTTGTTGCTGCCTCTGCTGCTGCTGTTACTGGTGCTCCTGCTACTGGGCTGTTGTTGCTGCTGCTGGGGCTGCTGTTACTGCTCCTGATATGGGACTGCAATTTATTTTGCTTCTGCTGCATTTGTTGTTGCTGTTGATGTTGGGGTTTCTGCTGCGGCTGCTTGAGCTGCTGTTAAGGCTGCTACAAGTGTTATGGCTGCTGTTGCTTCTGCTTTTGTTGTTGCTTTTGGAATTGTTGATGCTGCTGGTTCAGTTGTTGTTGTGTGTGTGTGTGTGTGTGTGTGTGTGTGTGTGTACTCACCTAGTTGTACTCACCTAGTTGTGGTTGCAGGGGTCGATTCATAGCTCCTGGCCCCGCCTCTTCACTGGCCACTACTGGGTCACTCTCCCTGCGCCATGTGCTTTATCATACCTCTTCTTAAAGCTATGTATGGATCCTGCCTCCACTACATCGCTTCCCAAGCTATTCCACTTCCCGACCACTCTGTGACTGAAGAAATACTTCCTAACATCCCTGTGATTCATCTGAGTCTTCAACTTCCAACTGTGTCCCCTTGTTGCTGTGTCCCATCTCTGGAACATTCTGTCTCTGTCCACCTTGTCAATTCCTCTCAGTATTTTATATGTCGTTATCATGTCCTCCCTATATCTCCTGTCATCCAGTGTCGTCAGGTCGATTTCTCTTAACCTCTCCTCGTAGGACATACCCCTTAGCTCCGGGACTAGTCTTGTTGCAAACCTTTGCACTTTCTCTAGCTTCTTTACGTGCTTGGTGGCTAGGTGTGGGTTCCAAACTGGTGCTGCATACTCCAATATGGGCCTAACGTACACAGTGTACAGGGTCCTGAACGATTCTTTATTAAGATGTCGGAATGCTGTTCTTAGGTTAGGTAGGCGCCCATATGATGCAGCAGTTATTTGGTTGATGTGCGCCTCAGGAGATGTTCCTGGTGTTATACTCACCCCAAGATCTTTTTCCTTGATTGAGGTTTATAGTATCTGGCCCCCCTAGACTGTACTCCGTCTGCGGTCTTCTTTGCCCTTCTCCAATTTTTATGACTTTGCACTTGGTGGGGTTGAATTTCAGGAGCCAATTACTGGACCAGGCTTGCAGCCTGTCCAGATCCCTTTGTAGTTCTGCTTGGTTCCTCGTCCGATTGAATTCTTCTCATCAACTTCACATCATCTGCAAACAGGGACAATTCTATTCCTTCCGTCATGTTCACAAATACCAGAAACAGCACTGGTCCTAGGACTGACCCCTGTGGAACCCCACTCGTCACCGGCGCCCACTCTGACACCTCGCCACGTGTGTGTGTGTGTACTCACCTAGTTGTACTCACCTAGTTGTGGTTGCAGGGGTCGAGTCATAGCTCCTGGCCCCGTCTCTTCACTGGCCGCTACTGTGTGTGTGTGTGTGTGTGTGTGCGCGTGTGTATGTGTGTGTGTGTGTTTTCAACCTGTATTCTTCACAGACCTGGTCACAGACCGGGCCGCGGGGGCATTGACCCCTGAAACCCTCTCCAGGTATTCTCCAGGTATACCGTAGGTTCAACCCTCACCCGTTCCGTTCTTTTACAATCGCGTTATTACGATTCTGAAGTTATGAAGGGAAACAAAAACTAAGAGAGGAAGAAGAAAAAGAGAAATCGTGTTACCTCTTAAGAGGTTCCTCGTCGGGAAGACACGAGTACCTGAGTACCTCACTTGTGCATAGAGGAATGTTTTATCTACACATAATTAGGTGGAACTACTCTCCCCTTCCTCGCATCAAACTCATTACCTGTTATTCCTTAGGCGCTGTATAACCAGTCCAAGTTGTGCACTTCCTGGTCAATCAGCTATGTATAGTTAGTGTTATGTATCAGCTGTGTTCTGTTTCCTGATTATCAGTTAAAGTGTGCTTAATAGATCAAGTATAATAATAATAATAATAATTTTTATTTACTACAAGTACATGTACAAGGTATACAGACCTAGCTGACATCAATGACATAATACTATATAGAAAGCCCCTTGTTATGCAGAGCATTTCGGGCAAATTAGGTCAGTTTCGCCCCCAGGATGCGACCCATACCAGTCGACTAACACCCAGGTACCTATTTTACTGATAGGTGAACAGGTGAAGCAAGTGTCTTAAGGAAACACGTCCTGATGTTTCCAGCCGTACCTTGGGATCGAACTCCGGACCTCAGTGTGTGTCATTAATCCAGTTAGGTAAACTGAACTGGATACATCAATCATAGTATATTTTTAAACATGACACGGCCAATGTGTTGTCCTTAAGACGTTAACAAGGCAGATTGTCCGCGCTACTGACTATCTTGACGTAAAGTTGGCATCTTACGTCAGCAACGTGGCACTACGAGGGTCGGCACTCGCATATTAACCAAAAATTGTCCTTTTCAGGCTTCAACGAGTAAAGTTTTGGTCGTTTTATGCCAATTGTTACTAGGTTGGTGTCAGGGGCGACTGGTCGTAGCGCCGGCGGCTTCGTATGTATATATAGATTTTACATTACACCGGTCAACAACACGTTTTCTACTGATGAATGGTTCAGAGAACCGATAAGTTGATAAATTCGATACATAAGCAACACTTGGGTATCTGTATTATGGAAACGTTTTGCCACACAGTGGCTTCATCAGTCAAGTACAAAGAAGAATGGTGAAGATCAGATGATGATTGAGGTAATCAGTCCCTCGGCCTGGAGTCGACGTAATTAATCTTGATAAGAATACGTATGTGGGCGAAGAAGTGAGTTATATACTGCAGAAAGGTGAAGTGAAGCAGTCGTAGGCGGTGTCACCTTGGATAAATCCACAGGTGGATTTGAATCAAGCCTGACTGCCTTCCATTTCCCCTAGCGCTGTATGAGTCCTGTGTTTCCCCGTAACTAGAGTACAAGGTGTACCTCACTAGGGCAGTGTATAGTTGATTCTCTCTTATTGAATATATGACTTGGTGCATATTTAACTCTTAGTGAATATTTGACTCAGCTAATATGTGACTGTCAGTAAATATTTCATTCAATGAATATTCGACTTTGTTAGTGAATATTTCATTCTGTTAGTGAATACTCTGGTTGTTAAGTGCGTGTGGGGGCGTTGTTGAGGATTGTTCTCGCTGTCTCCTTCTTTCTAACACCTCAGACAAGATGATTTGTTGATAATACTAATCCTGGAAGGTTAGTAATCCAGAATAACCCAATAAAAACTAAGAAGTGTGGCTTAAATCTGTTACGGTGTTTAGGTGGTGCCTAAGATGCGACTCATGAGTAACTCCTGGGTGTTTATTGCTGGGTGACCAGGGACAGCTTGTGGTACACCGGCCCATACTTAACCACCTCGCCCATGATAGAACCCGGGTCCTGCGGCTGTGAGCACTACCACTTAGAACTACGAGTGTCCCAGTAGGTAGAGATGAAACCCAATATAATTACACACACACATACACTCGGCTGGAAGGTAATACTCGACCTCAGCAGCCACAAATAGATGAGTACATGGCAGTGGTGGCGGTGCCTTTTAAGGTAGTGTGCAGAATGAGAGTGGACAGTCGCTGTAGAGAGAGAGAGAGAGAGACAGAACAGAGAGCAAGAACGAGACAGAGAGAGAGAGAGAAGAGAGAGAGAGAGAGAGAGAGAGACAGAGAGAGAGACAGAGAGAGAGACAGGCAGACAGACAGACAGACAGACAGAGGGAGCGAGAGATGTGAATTACAGGAGAAGGGAAAGATACTTAAGGAAAGACAAACATTACTGTAACATTACAACATCATCAGGTACCACTGTATTACCAGCGAGTGGTAAGCACTAGACACACACACACACACACACACACACACTACACTTGCATTCCAGCTGAACAAGGGAGAGAGATGAACCACCCTCCGTGCCCCTGTCTGCCGCTGGACACTCCCCCAAAAAATAGTGTAAGTCGTCAGTTTTGTTGGAGTCACTGAGGGACCAATTTGTCCCGTGCCTGGGTCTTGAAGACCTACTCCAATTATGGAAGCGACCTTACCCTTGCTTCGAGTGTGTCAGTGACCTCCCTCACTCTCCCTGGAGGCTTAACTCACAGGGGTGTTAATGGCTATTATTATTAGTAGTAGTAGTAATTGTGTAGTAGTAATGGTATTAGCAGTAGTGGTGGTGGTAGTAGTAGTAGGAGCTGTAGTAATGGTGGTGGTAGAAGTAGTGGTGGTGGTAGTAGTAGTAGTAGGAGCTGTAGTAACGGTGGTGGTAGTAGTAGTAGTGGTAGTAATAGCAGTAGAAGTGGTGGTAGTAGTACAAGTTGCAGTAATGGTAGTAACAGTAGCATTAGTAGTGTGGTAGTAATAGTAGTAGTGGCATTGTTGTGATAGAGGAATGGAGAGGAAGCAGCGTGTAGATAATAACACATATTTTAATTAAGTGTCAGATGTCTGGGCTACTCATTACAGTGTTCTTAATTAACACTTGACTGACTCTCCTACCTCGAGCAAGTTGTGTGTGACCAGTGCTCTCTCTTGTTGTCTCTATCTTACTCCTTCACTCCATCACTCCATTACGGCTCTTACTCCCTCCATCACTCCATTGCGTCACTGCTTGCGAGCAGAGAAGCGCTCTGAACGTGTTTGCTTGCAATTCATCCTCTTTTCTGCAACATTGCAAGCTCCTGATGTGTTGATTGCAGCATGAAAGGCCTGGAGCTACCATTCAAATGCCCCCGTGGTTGTTTTGCATAGTAACATGTGTGTAAATTACCTAAGATAACTCAAATAGGTCAGACACAATGACTTGATTTCCATTGCGTCCTCTTAATATCTTAATATTTAAAGCCTGGCTGTAAGATACAGTAGAAATCAGTCGTGATTATAACCTTGAAGTATTACAGGGTGCTTCAGGAGTCACCTTCAGTAGTCCCCAGGGTGCTTCAGGGGTCACCTTCAGTAGTCCCAGGTTGCTTCAGGGTCACCTTCAGTAGTACCAGGCTGCTTCAGGGTCACGTTCAGTAGTCCCAGACTGCTTCAGGGTCACCTTCAGTAGTCCCAGGCTGCTTCAGGGTCACCTTCAGTAGTACCCAGACTGCTTCAGGGTCACCTTCAGTAGTCCCAGGCTGCTTCAGGTCACCTTCAGTAGTCCCAGACTGCTTCAGGTCACCTTCAGTAATCCCAGGCTGCTTCAGGGTCACCTTCAGTAGTACCCAGACTGCTTCAGGGTCACCTTCAGTAGTCCCAGGCTGCTTCAGGGTCACCTTCAGTAGTCCCAGGCTGCTTCAGGGTCACCTTCAGTAGTCCCAGGCTGCTTCAGGGTCACCTTCAGTAGTCCCAGGCTGCTTCAGGGTCACCTTCAGTAATACCCAGACTGCTTCAGGGTCACCTTCAGTAGTACCCAGACTGCTTCAGGGTCACCTTCAGTAATACCCAGACTGCTTCAGGGTCACCTTCAGTAATACCCAGACTGCTTCAGGGTCACCTTCAGTAGTACCCAGACTGCTTCAGGGTCACCTTCAGTAGTACCCAGACTGCTTCAGGGTCACCTTCAGTAGTACCCAGACTGCTTCAGGGTCACCTTCAGTAGTTCCCAGGGTGCTTCAGGGGTCACCTGCAGTTCAAATGAGCGTGAACCCAGCAGAGTTGAGCTGTGCTCTTCTGAAGTGTTGGTTCGCGCCTTCCTAAGTACCATTGAGGAAGGTGTTAAACAAACTTGGTTCACGCTGTTAGTGCACCGCCACTCCTGCTGTGTGTGTACTTTTATGTGATTGCAGGGGTCGTGTCACAATGTGTGTGTGTGTGAGAGAGAGAGAGAGAGAGAGCTATGCTGTGATGGTTCAGTCACTTGAGTGAGCAGCGGTGAAGGATCAGATGTTGCTGGAATGTTTAGACTGTCTCTCTTTTTAGATCTACTCATCGTTGTGTGGTGGTTTGTGTGTTAGTCAGAGTTGTGTTACCCAGGTTTGTGTGTTAGCCAGAGTTGTGTTACCCAGGTTTGTGTGTTAGTCAGAGTTGTGTTACCCAGGTTTGTGTGTTAGCCAGAGTTGTGTTACCCAGGTTTGTGTGTTAGCCAGAGTTGTGTTACCCAGGTTTGTGTGTTAGCCAGAGTTGTGTTACCCAGGTTTGTGTGTTAGTCAGAGTTGTGTTACCCAGGTTTGTGTGTTAGCCAGGTTGTGTTACCCAGGTTTGTGTGTTAGCCAGAGTTGTGTTACCCAGGTTTGTGTGTTAGTCAGAGTTGTGTTACCCAGGTTTGTGTGTTAGTCAGAGTTGTGTTACCCAGGTTTGTGTGTTAGCCAGAGTTGTGTTACCCAGGTTTGTGTGTTAGTCAGAGTTGTGTTACCCAGGTTTGTGTGTTAGCCAGAGTTGTGTTACCCAGGTTTGTGTGTTAGTCAGAGTTGTGTTACCCAGGTTTGTGTGTTAGCCAGAGTTGTGTTACCCAGGTTTGTGTGTTAGCCAGAGTTGTGTTACCCAGGTTTGTGTGTTAGCCAGAGTTGTGTTACCCAGGTTTGTGTGTTAGCCAGAGTTGTGTTACCCAGGTTTGTGTGTTAGCCAGGGTTGTGTTACCCAGGTTTGTGTGTTAGCCAGAGTTGTGTTACCCAGGTTTGTGTGTTAGCCAGGGTTGTGTTACCCAGGTTTGTGTGTTAGCCAGAGTTGTGTTACCCAGGTTTGTGTGTTAGCCAGGGTTGCAACTTGAGGGTCATATTCCTGGCATGACATTCAGGCTGCTTCCCTTCCCCATTACAGTCTGGATGGAAGTCTGGTGGATAATATGTTGGTAGGTAGTGGTTATGCATGGAGGTGCTGCCATCCTCCTCTAATATAAAACAAATTACAGTGTAGCGCTCACTGTTGTGTGTTCTGCTTTAAACATCAATGAAACAGGCACCTGAGGAGCTTTAAACATTATTGAAAAAAAGCACCTGCGGAGCTTTAAACGTCGTTGAAACAGGCACCTGTGGAGCTTTAAACATCTTTAAAGCAGACACTTGTGGAGCTGTAAAAATAGTTGAAGCAGACACTTGTGGGGCTTTAAACATCTTAAAAGCAGACACCAGTCTTCATATAGGTCAGTAGGCCTACTGTTGTATTCATATAGGTCAGTAGGCCTACTGTTGTCTTCATATAGGTCAGTAGGCCTACCGTTGTCTTATAGGTCAGTAGGTCTACTGTTGTCTTCATATAGGTCAGTAGGCCTACTGTTGTCTTCATATAGGTCAGTAGGCCTACTGTGGTCTCTTTTGTTCTGTGCTTATATAGAAGCAGGGTTGTGAAGAAGAGGACGAAGAAGAAGACGAGGAAGAAGAGGAGGAAGAGGAGGAGAAGTAGGAAGAGGAGGAAAAGAAAGGCGAGGAGTAAGAGAAGGTGAATAAAGAGAAGGTAAGGAGTGGCAGGCGGCAGCACCTGGCACCGGAAGTGGTCCAGCAGGCACTCTGTGGGCGGTGTGTCACGCCTCACCTCCCTCAAACTTCCCCTGCTGGTGGGGGAAGTGCGGTGAGGGGAACACTGGAGGATAGACGGTGTTGGAGTGAGGGGAACACTGGAGGATAGGGTTGGTGGAGTGAGGGAACACTGGAGGATAGACGGTGTTGGAGTGAGGGAACACTGGAGGATAGACGGTGTTGGAGTGAGGGGAACACTGGAGGATAGACGGTGTTGGAGTGAGGGAACACTGGAGGATATACGGTGTTGGAGTGAGGGAACACTGGAGGATAGACGGTGTTGGAGTGAGGGGAACACTGGAGGATAGACGGTGTTGGAGTGAGGGAACACTGGAGGATAAACGGTGTTGGAGTGAGGGAACACTGGAGGATAGATGGTGTTGGAGTGAGGGAACACTGGAGGATAGACGGTGTTGGAGTGAGGGAAACTGGAGGAATAGACGGTGTTGGAGTGAGGGAACACTGGAGGATAAACGGTGTTGGAGTGAGGGAACACTGGAGGATAAACGGTGTTGGAGTGAGGGAACACTGGAGGATAGACGGTGTTGGAGTGAGGGAACACTGGAGGATAAACGGTGTTGGAGTGAGGGAACACTGGAGAATAAACTGTGTTGGAGTGAGGGAACACTGGAGGATAAACGGTGTTGGACTGAGGGAACACTGGAGGATAAACTGTGTTGGAGTGAGGGAACACTGGAGGATAGATGGTGTTGGAGTGAGGGAACACTGGAGGATAGACGGTGTTGGAGTGAGGGAACACTGGAGAATAGACGGTGTTGGAGTGAGGGGAACACTGGAGGATAGACGGTGTTGGAGTGAGGGAACACTGGAAGATAAACGGTGTTGGAGTGAGGGAACACTGGAGGATAGATGGTGTTGGAGTGATGGAACACTGGAGGATAGACGGTGTTGGAGTGAGGGAACACTGGAGGATAAACGGTGTTGGAGTGAGGGAACACTGGAGGATAGACGGTGTTGGAGTGATGGAACACTGGAGGATAGACGGTGTTGGAGTGAGGGAACACTGGAGGATAGACGGTGTTGGAGTGAGGGGGGGTGTTAAAAAAGCCTTCTTACAGTCCACAAATATGCAATCCACCCATCCCTCTCCTGCCTCGCTTCTGCTACGGTCGTAAAAAACTAGCGAGTTTGTGAGAAAGGATTTACCATCTGTGAAGCAAAAGGATTGGCCATTTGTAAGGATTTACCATATATATAAGGATTTACCATTTGTAAAACAAAAGGATTTGACGTTGGAATTCCGCTATTTTTTCACAGTGGTTGTTCTGCATATTGTGATATCACTTGTTTACTGTGATCTTATTGCATATATATATATATATATATATATATATATATATATATATATATATATATATATATATATATATCATATATAATAATATATGCAAAGATCAAAAACAAGTGATATTACAATATATATATATATATTTGGATTACATTTTGTCTTTCGCACTTCCTGCAGCCGCCCTGTATCGATTAACTTGCTGAAGATTGTGGTTGGGTGATCCATTTGCCACAATCTTCTCAGGATCCACAAAGATAGATTTAATTGGTTCCGTTGCTTTTTGAAGTATCTAGCACGTTAGTTTCCTCGGCTCTTTTCTTGTCATTTGTATTGTGTCCAGCACTTGCTGGTGCACTTTACACATTTAGCTCTCCAGTATCATCCCTATTTATTCAGAGAATACCTTAGATTTCTTTCTGAGCTCTTCATAGACTTCTTGGTCATTCCATGTGACCTCTCCTCCTTCCTTCTTCATATGTAACACTTGGGTATCTTTATTGAGGAAAACGTTTCGCCACACAGTGGCTTCATCAGTCCAATACAAAGTAGAAAGTTGAAAGGAGAGGAGGAGTTTGAGGTAATCAGTCCCTCGGCCTGGAGTCGATGTGTTCAGTCCATCAATCTTGAAGCAAGTACAGTATAGGGCAAATAGAAGTTGCTTATATACTGTAGACAGGTGAGACGAAGCAGGATGCGGGGTCATAGTGGTACCATCCACTAGTCGAAGTAGGTCTTCGTCCTAAGGTTGGACAAGTGTTGAAGAATCCGTTTGTATCAAGATCCCAAAATGTTGCTGTGTCCAACCTTAGGACGAAGACCTACTTCGACTAGTGGATGGTACCACTATGACCCCGCCTCCTCCTGCTTCGTCTCACCTGTCTTCAGTATATAAGCAACTTCTATTTGCCCTATGCTGTACTTGCTTCAAGATTGATGGACTGAACACATCGACTCCAGGCCGAGGGACTGATTACCTCAAACTACTCCTCTCCTTTCAACTTTCTACTTTGTATTGGACCGATGAAGCCACTGTGTGGCGAAACGTTTTCCTCAATAAAGATACCCAAGTGTTGCATATGTGTCTAATTTAACAACTTGTCGGTTCTTTGAACCATTCATCTACTTCCTTCTTCAGCCTGATTACCTGGTCCTTTACTGGTGTTTCTTACTGATGTCGCTTTGTAACATCTTGGGTCGGATTTGGCTTTCCTTGCTTTGTCATTTTCTTCTTTCTCCTACATATTCGTTCCTGGGTCTTATATTCACGTCCTTGTTTTTCTGCTTTCTTTTCCTTCAGCATTTTTTTTTTCCTCACTGGGTGAACCATAGGCTCACTTTGTTCTTAACATTTGTTTTTCTACTGGGTATGAATTTCTCTTCTGCCTCCTCCATCTCATTCTCTGCCTTCCCTTTGAGTTGTGTGTGTACTCAGCTATTTGTGGTTACAGGGGTCGAGTCATAGCTCCTGGCTCCCGCCTCTTCGCTGGTCACTACTAGGTCCACTTTTTCCCTGCTCCATGAGCATTATCATGGATCCTGCCTCCACTACATCACTCTCCAGAGTGTTCCACTTCCTGACAACTGTGAATGAAGAAATACTTCTTGACATGTGTGTATGTGTGTGTGTTTGTGTGTATGTTTTTGTAATTAATAAACAAGAAGACATTTTCAACATGAAAATATCAATACATATTGGAACTATGTTACGTGTTTAGTAATGTTGTGATGGTGATGAGGTGAAACATCAAACAAGAAACCCAACATAATCATGACCATAGCAGCAGAAAACCTTATATGCTTTATTTTTCCTCGGCAGGTAAACATACAAGCGGATAGATGGGCTGCAACATTTATCCTGTCTACTCGGGATAGTAAGTATATAAATTATTGGTTGATTAAGTGAGCTTAAAGCCTCTCGACTACACTAAGATGATTGAGGCTGCATGTAACCCTCTCACCTCCAGACAAGAACACTGTAATCCCTAAAATCCTAAAATCTCAGCATACATATGCTGAGAGAAATACGCCTCTTGGTGTATCTAACCTGTGAGAAATTCTTGTATTGCTTTATGTCGTATTGTAATTTTCAACATTCACAGTTTGAATGTTGAAACTGTTTTATTAAGTTAGTAGGTTTGAGTCATTCAGCCCATACACACGCAGATAATTTATTTGGTTTCAAGTCTATCAGCTGGACATATGGGATGTACACTACCATGTGTATATTCGATAGAAGATATACGCCTCTCGGTGCATGCACAGTGACATATATACATATCTCTGTTAATACGCACAGACAGATAAACCTCTCGCTGTTTACATAGTAAAAGATATACCTCTTTTATTGTATATACACTGAGAAATATGCAACCCTCTCTCTCTCTCTCTCTCTCTCTCTCTCTCTCTCTCTCTTTTACCCTTCCGGAGACTTTATTCAAAGATCAAAGGTGAGTAGTTTCCTTTAGTCTGCCTAGCATTTCTTCCGTTCTTTCTGATGTTAGTGTCGTTTTCTTTCACTATAGTTTATGGCTAACATTTGTAAACAATTGTTTGTTCCCTACCTGGAGTATACCTGGAGAGGGTTTACGGGGTCAACGCCCCCGCGGCTTGGTCTGAGATCAGTCTCGTGTTGGATCACGGTCTAATCAACCAGGCTGTTACTGCTGGCCCTAATAATTAATTCGAATAAGATTTTTAGATAAGACTTTGTTGGGAATTTTTAACCCGGAGGGTTAGTAACCCAAGATAACCTAATAAAGTCTATGCGTCATCGGGACTGTCTTATTTTCATTGTAAATAAGTTACTTTCTCTGACTTTTTTAAAAATAATAATAATATAATAATAATAGTATCTTTATTTCTACACGTGCATGTTAATTTACACATATCTTACTATGTAGTATGTATGATAACTGTACTAATGTGTACCTGTGCCTAAATAAACTTATATGCGACACACAACAGTCGACTAACACCCAGGTACCTATTTACTGCTAGATGAACAGGGGCAGCAGGTGTGGGGAAACATAGCCAACGTTTCACCCGTGCCTGGGAGTGATCCCCGGTATTCATTTATTTGTACTTACGTATTTGTGGTTGCAGGGGTCGATTCACAGCTCCTGGTCCCGCCTCTTCGCTGGTCGCCACTAGCTCAATGAGCTTTTTTGTATCTCTTTTTAAAGCTATGTATGGATCCTGCCTCCACTGCATCACTCTCCAGGTTGTTCCAATTCCTGACAACTCTACGACTGAAGAAATACTTCCTAACATCCTTGTGACTCATCTGAGTTTTCAACTTCAGTTGTGATCCTTTGTTGCTGTGTCCCATCTCTGAACATCCTGTCCCTATCCACCTTTCAGTATTTTATATGTTTTTATCATGTCCCCTCCCCTATCCCTCCTATCCTCTAGTATCATCAGATTGATTTCCCTTAAAGTTTCCTCGTAGGACACCGCTCAGCTCCGGGACTAGTCTTATTGCAAACCTTTGCACTTTCTCTAATTTCTTGACGTGCTTGGCCAGGTATGGATACCATGCTGGTGCTGCATACCCCAATATGAGCCTGACGTACACGGTGTACGTGTGTGCTGACAACGCTATTATAATGGTTAATACGGCTCAAATGGTAGTGTCTTCGGCTCGCAAATCACCTTTTGGCACAAGTGGAAGTGTTATTAAAGTTTATTTAGGTACAGGTATACATATGCACAGTTGTCATACCTAGTAGCATGTGTACATTACCTAGGATAACCCCCCAAAAAGGTCAAAGTGAGTTATTTTCATTGTTTCCTTACACATGGTTCCCCTGTTCACCTGGCAGTACCTATTGTGGGTCGCATCTTGAGGAAGAGCATTCAAGTACCCGGAAGAAAATAAACTTACTTTCTTGGGTTATCCAGGCATGTTAACTCTGGATTATCCTGGGATAATAACCCTCTGGGTTATCCTGGGATAACCCTCTGGGTTATCCTGGGATACTAACCCTATGGATTATCCTGGGATAAATAATAATACTTTTCACTCCAGCAGAAGGCTGCGCAGACCACCTAACCGACATTAGTACAAATCCCATAGATTTCGAAAAAGAAATGGGCAACATGCCCACTCACTCAGCACCTGGACCAGATTCATGGAATGCTTTATTTATAAAGCAGTGCAAAGTACCATTAGCAAGAGCCCTTAGTATTCTGTGGAGAAAGAGCTTATATCTAGGTGAAATTCCAGAGGCCTTAAAGAGTGCAGACATAGCTCCTTTGCATAAGGGAGGTAGTAGAGCACTAGCTAAAAATTACAGACCAGTAGCCCTCACTTCTCACATCATAAAAATCTTTGAAAGAGTGATGAGACGGCAGATTACAAAGTTCATGGACCAGCACAACCAACATAACCCGAACCAGCATGGCTTTAGAGCGGGTCGATCATGCCTGTCACAGCTGCTGAACCATTATGACAGAATTTCGGAGGCATTGGAGGACGACCAAAACGCAGATGTGATTTACACAGATTTTGCAAAGGCGTTTGACAAATGCGATCATGGAGTGATAGCGCACAAAATGAGGGCCATAGGCATTACGGGAAGGTAGGCAGATGGATTTTGAGTTCCTAACACACAGAACACAAAAAGTAGTAGTGAACAGGGCAAGATCCAGCATCAGCGAGGTCAAAAGCTCAGTGCCCCAAGGCACTGTCCTGGCACCTCTGCTGTTTCTCATCCTCATAGCAGACATAGATAAAAACACCCAGCACACTTTTGTATCCTCATTTGCAGATGACACTAAAATAAGCATGAAAGTCACTACGGTAGAGGACACTGAAAAATTACAGGAGGACATAAGCAGGGTCTTCCAATGGGCAGTGGAGAACAACATGACGTTCAATGGTGATAAGTTTCAGCTGCTTAGGTATGGAAAAATGAAGAACTCAAAAGGAACACTATATACAAAACGCAAGAGGGTCACCACATAGAACGAAAGGAACACGTAAAGGACTTGGGAATAATTATGTCTGCTGATCTGTCGTTTAAAGACCATAACAAGACAAAGATCACAACAGCCAGGAAGATGACGGGGTGGGTATTGAGAACTTTCAAAACAAGGGAAATAATGCCGATGGTGACACTATTCAAATCGCTAGTGCTCCCCCACTTAGAATACTGCTCAGTGCTGACGGCCCCGTTCAGGGCAGGAGAAATAGCAGAGCTGGAACAAATCCAGAGATCGTTTACGGCTCACATTGAGCCATTGAAACATCTAAATTATTGGGAACGCCTTCAAGTCTTGAACATGTACTCATTGGAGCGGAGGAGAGAGATACATGATAATATATACATGGAAAGTACTTGAGGGCCTGGTCCCAAATCTGCACACTGCCATAACAACATACTGGAGTGAGAGATATGGGAGAAAGTGTAAAATAAACCCAGTTAGGAGCAGGGGTGCGGTGGGGACAATACGGGAGCACTGTATTAACATCCGGGGTCCCAGACTATTCAACATCTTACCAGAAGATATCCGAAACACGGCTGGAACCAGTGTAGAAGCCTTCAAGAGGAAACTGGACAAATATCTTCACCAGGTGCCAGATCAACCAGGCTGTGATGGATATGTGGGGCAGCGGGCCTCCAGCAGCAACAGCCTGGTTGACCAGGCAAGCACCAGACGAGCCTGGCCCATGGCCGGGCTCGGAGAGTAGATACTCTCGAAACTCTTCAAAGGTAAAGGTATTAAATAATTCTTTTCATGGTCAAAATCCAGGGCGAGAAACTACACTCGGTTTCGGATCGTTGCTCAAACAAGGTGGAACTTACTCTTGTGTCAGCGAAGAAATAAGCGACATAGTGGAGACTCAGTGTGACTCTTGTGTTCAGTGAGCCGTTAATCTGACTTGAGATTGACATTCTGAACAAATTCTTCATGAGCGGGATCCCAAACCTTTCACTAAAAACTCGTACTTTATGGGAGAAACGTAGGATGACGTTTCGAGCCCTTCTGGATCATTGTTAAATCACGAGTGAGGAAAAAAAGTAAAGAGGCCAGAAGACTGAACATGAGGTGGTGGTAATAGTAGTAGTAGTGCAGCAGACAACAGTATGATGTTTAATAAGGACAAATTTTAGTTACTCCGTTATGGAAAAATTTAAGAAAAAGTTAGAACGAAGAATAAAATGAGCTCTAACTACCCAGTAGAGTGAAATACTAACGTCAAAGATCACAACAGTGTCAGTATAACAACTGCGAGTAAAATGATAGGATGGATAATGAGAACCTTTTAAAACAAGAAATGCCAAGCCAGTAATGGTCACTTGTTCTCTCAAGGCTGGAATATTGCTGCCTCCTTTAATGGCAGGCGAGATGGGAACACTCTCGAAACTGGTGGCAGGTATTACCGTTTTAGATAATGTAAGACTCAAGTGAGTGTGATGATTGTTATGGTAAGTGCTGCAGTGTTCAACCCGATGATGATGACTGTAACACTCATGGGGTAAATACTGTACATCTGATACATGTACGACAAACTCTAGTTAACCCTTAGGTGACTGTTACTGTTATATTCATATTCTCTCATCGTCTCTTCATATTTCCTCGTCATCCTCTATTCCCTCATCATCTGTTCATCATCCTCTATTCCCTCATTGTCTCCTCATAGTCCCTCACCGTCTCTTCATATTCCCTCGTCTCATATTCGTCATCGTTCCATGTTTGGTTACTGTACGTATGAATGCACACTGCAACATTTTCGTTATAAACGTAATTAGTGAAAGCTTGTTATCATTATTCCTACCAGAGCTCCTCGATGCCGGTGATCTAACTTGATTGTGTGTGTATATATATATATATATATATATATATATATATATTTAGTATAAACTGAAAGCTGGTTTAAATCAGCATTTCTTGCCTTCACTATTTTCGTTACTAAAGTATTCTGGACTAATGGTGTACAGGTGATACACAGCCTGATTGGATTTAAACTTGAGCAACCAGTAATTTTTCTTGGTACATGAGTAACATTGTGTTATTATATGCTTCTTCGAAAATGAATATCAGTCACATGTGTATGCGTTAATTAGAGTGTATACTGTTTAGTGAGTATGTTGATGTATGTTGAACACTGACTAACGTAGACAACACAAGTATTGGTTGCCCCTAGAGTCGTGTACTTGTTGTGATTTAGCGTCTGCCTTGCGTATTGTAGCTTTACACCGTTTGTTTTCTTGAGTCCCCCAATGTTAGTTTCTGGACGTGTCAGCGATTAAAAAATGTTTACATTTTTCGTCATGGATATGTGGGGCAGTACGCCTCCAGCAGCAACAGCCTGGTTGACCAGGCGAGCACCAGACGAGCCTGGCCCATGGCCGGGCTCCTGGAGTAGAAAAACTCTCGGAAGTCATCTAGGGTATATCAGAGGTGAATTGGGTTGGATTAGGTTATAAGTTAGATTAGGTTGGGTTAGGTTATGTTGGGTTAAATTAGTTTGGATAAGGTTAGATTGGATTATTCTAAGCTAGGTTAATTGTGATTGGGTCAAGTTATGCTACGTTTTAAGTTAGGTCACACAAACCTACAAAAACATAAATTTAACCACGAAATTGATTTGTGTAAAAAAAAAAAAAACCCGGCCGCTGTAGGTCTGGCAACGAGGTGCAGAGTATTACTAGGAAACGTTCAAATCTGTGCGAGTATCAGCGTGTTGCGAGAATGTACTCCTATATCACTGCCAATCAGATAAAAACTGCATCATGTGTACGATATATTTGACTATGGCAGCAGAACATCGCCATCAGTGTTGCCAAATGATTGGACGTCAGCTAAAAATAAGTAGGCTTTCTTTTTTCGCTCTAGATAAGTATAAAATAAGTGTGTACTGTAGGGTATTAATAATACCCTTGTGCGAGTGTTGGTGGTAAGAGTGACGGTGTGCGAGAGGAGCCTCAGCCTGTAAGAGTTGTGTGTTAATGGTAAGTGTGAGGGTGTGCGAGAGTAGCCTTAGCTTGTAAGAGCTGTGAGTGACGGGAAGAGTGAAGGTGTGCGAGAGTAGCATCAGCTTGTAAGAGCTGTGTGAGTGTTGAGGGTGTGCGAGAGTAGCCTTAGTTTGTAAGAGCTGTGTGAGAGAGTGCGAGAGTAGCCTCAGCTTGTAAGAGCTGTGTGAGTGATAATGGCAAGAGAGTGAGGGTGTACAAGAGGAGGCCACAGCTTGTAAGAGCTGTGCAAGTGATGGTAAGAGTGAGGGTGTGCGAGAGTAGACTCAGCGTCAGGACCAGACGTGTGTCAGTTCGCCTCCGGCGCCTCAGCAGTGAGGGTGGATATTGTCAGTGGTACGCGTGGACATCCTCACTGGCTTACACTCCAGTCAACTCGTTTAATCACAAACCAGAATTATGAAAGACAGTTGATGGGTGTTATATTGATAATCATAACAAGGACCTGGGTTTTAAAGACTACAGATATTGTGCATAAACACGTGCAATTGTTTTTACTAGCTCGTGACAGTGTTTTTGTGTAACAGCTGAGTGATATTTTTTTTTTTTTTAGTTTCGTAATGTATGGGAGGGAGTGAAGTTATTAGTGACTATTGTGGTAAAAGTTAAGATGTTAAATGTTACTTTGGCATCATGCTTCCTTACACCTGTTGCTCTTGTTCACCTAGCAGTTAGTAGGTACCTTGGAGTTATCAAATCCTGAAGAGGACGTGAAAATGTCACACTGACTTTCTGAAGTTATCCTGAATCATTAAAACTCCCAGTTAATAATCCGAATAAAATCTTACCGCTATAATTTCTTGTAATTGACAATGGTGATGCTAACAAGGTTCTGTCGTAGTTTTATCTGTAATTTATTTCAAGAAGTACAGCATCCGGGGAGGTTGATTATATAAATCAAATATCCAGAATTTGCTTGCAACAGATTAAGACATAAACTATGGATATGTATCCTGATGTACTGCTGTTACCCTTTTGGGGCCTAGTTCCTAGGCTTTTTGTGTATCAATACCCTACTGGGGGTCAACGCCCCCGCAGCCCAGTTCTTGACCAGGCCTCCCGGTAGATCAGGGCCTGATCAACCAGACTGTTACTGCTGGCCGTACGTAATCCAGCGTACGAACCACAGCCTAGCTAATCGACTACCGACTTTAGGTATCTGACCAGCTCCCTCTTGAAGGCAGCCAGGAGTGCACAGTAAACTATCCGCTTCAGCGGTAAAATCTAAAAATCTTAGGAATTTATAACATAAGTATTAACAGAATTGAATTTAGAAGGCCTACCTTCAAGGGGGAGGGTGGCTCCTAAGTACTGGTGAAGGGCTTGTGATGAAAGGAATTGAAGCTTCCTAACCTGTCCTTGGAACAAACCTGATAACCCCCATGGCGCTGTGCGATCCTTGTGGGTTTAGCAATTCTGAATTTAATAATGTAGGAGGCCTATTAGACTTCAGTAAAGTCGCTTTGTTAACTAGGTTTAGTACACCGGAACTTTGTTAGCTAGAATTCGTGTACTTGCTCCATTATGTAAGATTAACGTCAGTGAACCAAACTTAATCAATTATAACATATTAGCACCAATAAAGGCAACAGTGCATGAAATTGAGAGAATATTTTGATGCACGAACAGAAAACGTGAACGACAGTATACCATTCGGATTTATTAGTTAAGGTTAACAGTCACCCATTCGACTGTCTGAGTCAGTGAAATACAGACTTAATTAGGTCGACGGGCTGTCAGATTAGCAACACCATAGTGGGTTTTTTTAGGTGTTACACAACATATTTTTATAATTATCTAGAAGGCACGGAAGAACTATGAGTACATTTACAGTAAATAGTAGATTATTGAAATAATAATATTTTTCTATACAAGTACATGTACAAGATTTAGCCCAGGATAACAAGAAAACCAAGAAGTGTGGCTTCTGTTGGGGTTCTATTTTAAGTCTTCTCATGATGCTACCCACAACAATTAACTAATTTATAGGTATCTTTTTATTGCTAGGTAATGGGCAGCAGGTGTTAAATGACGACGTTGCGTCTTTCCTCTACTAGGATTCGATCAGTCCTTTTCATTGAGCTGATCACAGTGGCTTTAACAAGCCTTGAGTTTATAGTAATATACCAACGTTTGTTTACGAGGATGGGTTGTGTGAACCTGATTATCTCTCGTTCCCAGACACTATATTACATCTGTGAGTTTAGCTCTTTCCCATGATTACAAAAAATAGTAATAATAATAATAATAATAATAATAATAATAATAATATGTGGATGGGATGGGATGAGCTAGTGTTGGATGATAGCAGTTGTGCTCTGGAGTTATCTGAAGACACCTGCCACCAGGCTGTTTATCCTCCTCAGTAGATGTACTCCGCCGTTTATCTTGGCTAATGCATGCACTCTCCTGGGTGGTAGAGCCATTAACAGCTGAGCTTCGTAATCTTATGTTGCATAATCTCATCCACTTGATTTTTTTGTCAGAATTTATAGTAAGTAAAAAAGTTCACGCAGAAAAGTGCCACTCGTACATTGTTGATTTTTATGAATAAATCGAATTAAGTTTGTCATTCCTCTCCTTGATAATGTTAAGGGGCTCTTGATCCAGGGAATTGGACCTATCTTGCCCTTGGATGGAAGCGATTGTGTTCATTTCTCAAGTGCTGCTTAACACCCTATGTGTTTACTTCTCCTCATGAATGAAATAATTAGTTATCAAAAATCATAAGTTAAAACAAAATAAAAAAGACAGTCGTACAGGCCTGGTCACATACCGGGCCGCGGGGGCGTTGACCCCCGAAACACTCTCCAGGTATACATAATATTGAATGAGAGTGTGGGGGAAGGTGGGAGACTCAGTGTATTGGTAATTAGGCTGCGACAGGCTTCCATCCCCCAGGGTTACAAAACTTGCTAAAGTTTATGACTTATCACGTGAAGGTTTTCCTGTACGAGGCTAGACATAAGAACAAGTCACTACATAATTGCAATTTAAATCGACTCCTTACAGCCATAGTGTAACTCTATCCCAGAGTAATATAATTGAAGGGAACACCTACGATCTGAGCTAATTTCAGATATTCACACGGGTTGTGACAATATGTTGAAGCTACGAGTGTTGAGGAGTTGGCAACCACACTCAGCTAACTAGCAGGTCTGGTATTGATAACACTGACAACCCATCGAGATTCTTTAATCGCATTTTTTGGGGAGGGGGGATGTCAACGAATTCTATTCACTAGGGGTCTTGATCCAAGGAATTGGGGCTACCTTTCCTGCTTAGTATCAAACCTGATTCCTTAGGAGTTTTATGATCTCGGGTTTAGCTCGTTCACGTGAATGTCAACAAAATGTCCAGTATAAGAGGACAAATTAAAATATTAATATATTTTCAGGATGGGGCCTAAACGACTTTGTTGTTTTAAATGATAGGGAGGGATAGGAGGACCAAGTGACAATGTGTGAGTGTAGCCTGCAGCCGGCTGGCGTGTGAAAAGTAGTATAGTGACTTACTGAGGCAAGGAAGGTTTCTGCCTGCCCTCACGCCCACAACAGAGCGTGATGGGCTGGTGCTTATTGGGCTTGTGCTTCTCCCCTAACAAAGGGAAAAAGCGTGGGCGGCCTACTACCCAGTGCGACCCCCGCCCGTGTCAGCGACCCGCCAAAGACATCGCGAGAAAAGGTAATTTAACGGAGTCTATACGAACTTCAAAACTAACCCACAAGTTGGAACTGAAAACTGGACGTTTCGGTCCGTCCTGGACCATTATCTTAATAGTCCAGGGCAGACCGAAACGCTCTCTAGATTTAATTTTAATTTGTGAGCATGTAAATTGTTTATGGCACAGTGTGAGTTTTATTCATCTGTACAAACTAACTAGTGTAAGACAACTCTTCAGTTTTGTTAAGAACCTTGTTACCTTGTTTGCAAAGTAAATTTATTATTACACTAGGAAAAAGTACCTTAAAATTACAATAGGAAAAAAAATTATGTCTGTCATATGATTGGTTCAGTGATGCTGTGGGCCCTGGGCTGAGGAAGCAGCAGGAGGCTGGGACCAGCAGGAGTCGCTATTAAGAACATATGAAGGTACACTGCAGTAGTTCTATTAGACCATGCTAGATAAGTTTTCCATTTGTTTACTTCAGTCATATCCCTCCCTTTCCAAATTCGTGTTTCCAGAGTGCAAATTAATTTCCTTCAGCCTATCTTCGTAGGAGAGGTTTCTGATATAAGGATCAACTTCACCCTTCGCTGTTTTTCAGCGCATTTATGTCTATTCTGTAATATGGAGACCTGAGTAGTATAATGCAAATGAGGCTTTACCAAGGATAAATATATAAAGTTGAAGCATAGCCTTAAGACTTATTATTCATAGTTCTCGATCTGAAACAACAATCGTATTATCTTTCTTGCGAACACTTACACACATCTTGGTTCTAAATTTCTGCTAACCAGAACTCCTAAATCTTAATCACATTCAGTTTGACAGAGATGTACATTATTTAGCGCATAAACAGCATAGGTGTTTTCTTTTCTTAGAATTAGAACATCACATTTGTCTACACTGAACTTCATTGAACCTCTCCAGGTCATTCTGCAACGTGCTAAGTAGAAATTGTTTGACAACCTATTTTTGTGCCATCAGCAAACTTACTTGTGTTGCTATTTATTTTTTCTATGCCGTTTATGATGATTATGAACAAGGGTCCCTACATTGACCCCTGTGACACACCAGTGAAGCTGCGTTGACCAAAGCTGGCGGTACTGTACACTAAGGGTTTTTTTTTTTGTATCTGATAAATACCGAACCATACTTTAAGAAAAATATTGTACCGTAATTTTATACGGTAATTTACAAAAAATCAACCATGCTGTATCGAATTCCGTACCGTGCCATTCTGCCAGCCTTGGCATTGACAACCACGAAAATATACCGCACATATAAATGAGATTTATCTTTCAAAACCCCTACGATGGTTACTGTTTATGTTGCTGAATGTAGTAATGGGTAAGATAAGTCAAATCTAAGATGATACAGGTTTACAAAGGATTGTGAAAAACAAATACGAGCGCTCAGCATCCTTTGAAGAAAGAGCTTTGGTCTAGGTGAAATACCAGAGTCCTTAAGGGTGCAAGCATAGTTCCTTTGCACTAAGGAGGCAGCAGAATACTAGCAAGTGGTGAAAAGTTACAGGTCATTAGACATGGAAAGAATGAAGAACTCAAAAGGGACACTATATAAAACCCAAGATCATCAAATAGAACGAAAGGAACACGTGCAAGACCTGGGAATAATTACGTCTACTGACCTTTCAAAGAAAACAGTAAGGCAAATGTCGCTGCATCCAGGATAATGACGGGATGGATAATGAGAACTTTCAAAACTAGGGAAATATTGCCAATGGTGACGCTATTCAAATAACTTGTGTTCCCATTTGGATCATTGCTCAGTGTTGACAGGTCCGTTCAAGGCAGGGGAGATATCAGAGCTAAAACAGCTACCGACATCATTTACAGCCCGCATAGAGCCAATAAAGCATCTAAATACGTACTCGCTGTGGCGTGGAAAGTACTTGAGGGCCTGGTCCCAAATTTGCACACTTCCATAACAACATACTAAAAGCCAGCGAAACGGCAAGGGCGCCCTGGGCACAATAAGAGAACATTGTATCAATACCCGTGGTCCCATATTATTTTATATTTTGCCAAAAGATATTAGAAACACTACTGGGACATGTGTAGAAATCTTTAAGACAAAACTGGACAAGTACCCCCACCGAGGCCAGGTCATGCACCGGGCCGCGGGGGCGTTGACCAACGAAACACCCCCCAGGTATAATCCAGGTAAGTGCCGGATCAACCGGTCTGTTATGATGTAGGCTAACGGAAATCCGTCAACAACAGCCTGGTTGACTAGGCACGCACCAGACAAGCCAGGGCCGGGCTCAGGGAGCAGCGAAACTTTCAACACTTATCAAAGGTATAAAGGTGCCTTGATGATGGTGAAGGGCCCTTGATCAAGGATTTGTATCTTTCGTTTCCTCGGAGCATGTCTAATTATCTCTCATTCCCCAGGATAATTCCTCACGAGTTTAGCGCTTCCACTTGAATTTCATAATGAATGCAGCCGTCTGTGTAGCCAACATTTAATATTGTATTTATATTTTATAAAGTCTGTTAAAAAGGTGATCTTTCATTTGTTAAGTAACCACGATCATATGGGAGTCAAGCGTGCACATCAGTTGAGAGATGGTTATATAATTATGTATACTGGTGGGTACTTGACTTTGTAAATGTTTACAATTAAGAGGCGGCGTGGTGCAGCTCAGGCAGGTGAAGCACGGCACACACAACTGATGCACAAAACGCCTACACTGTACCAACAGCAGAGTTTTATTAATTGCGACGTTTCACATACAAGACTTCATCAGCACATGATAAACCTTCATGTTGGTGAAACGCCGTGTTTAATAATAAAAAAAAGTCTGCATTTACATTTCTTTTTCTAGCAGTCCCATGCAGAGTTCTTAAGAACATAAGAAAGAAGGAACACTGCAGCAGGCCTACTGGCCCATGCGAGGCAGGTCCAATTCTCCCACCGACTTAAGCCAATGCCTTGACCTGTTTAGGTCAGTCACATTCACTTAAGGGAGGAGCACGGCATAAGACGTAGTAGCACAAGCTAGTCAGGTCCAACTCACACCCACCCACACCCACTCATGTATTTATCCAACCCTATTTTTAAAACTACACAATGTCTTAACTTCTATGACGGTACTCGGGAGTTTGTTCCACTCATCCACAACTCTATTCCCAAACCAATGCTTTCCTATACCCTTCCTGAATCTGATTTTTTCCAATTTAAAACCATTCCTGCGAGTCCTGTCAATACTAGATATTTTTAGCATGCTATTTACATCCCCTTTATTAATTCCTGTTTTCCATTTATACACCTCAATCATATCTCCCCCAAATTCTACGCCTTTCTGGAGAGTGCAGATTCAGGGCCCTCAGTCTATCCTCATAGGGAAGATTTTTGATACATGGGATCAACTTTGTCATCCTCCTTTGTACGTTCTCCATTCTGTAATACGGTGACCAAAACTGTGCAGCATAATCTAAATGAGGCCTAACCAAAGATATATAGAGTTGAAGAACAAACTGCGGACTTCTATTATTTATACTTCTTGATATGAAGCCAAGGATTTTGTTAGCTCTATTGCAAACATATATATATATATATATATATATATATATATATATATATATATATATATATATATATATATATATATATACAAACACTAATCTCAGGTCGAAGGAGATTCGAACCTACTCACCTCGTAACAACGTATGCAGCGCTCTACCACCATACCACACTGGTCAAATACCTTGGAGCCCAGCAAACGCTAAACGTTTTGGTCCAAGGCAGCCAGCTTTCAAGCAGGTGGATTTCAGTTGTCTTGGTTTCAGATTACTGCTAACCAGAACTCCTAAATCCTTTTCGCAATCCGTAATATTAAGATCTACATTATTTAGTTTATATATAGCATGGTTATTTTCCTGTCCAACATTTAGAACTTTTCATTTGTATTTGCAGTGCTGCTGACGGTCTAGTGTGTATCTAAGCTTTTGTAGGCTTTCACATCCTTTTCAGTGTAGGGAATGTTCACTATGCATTGATATAAATTGAGTTTATCACATAGCTTATCAATACAAGTTCACTCGGAAGCAGGTTTAACGTGGCTGAAAAATTGTGAATCAAACTCACTTCAGTCACGAGACTGTAGAACCTCAATGGACGGTAGTGTCTAATGGCACGTTGATTTAGAAGGCCTTGTCGATATGGCGGGCCAGGTAAATATATCAAATATCCTAGCAGATAAGACAAATTGTAGATAGGATTCCGGATGTACACCTGTTAACCCTTTTGGGGCCTTATTCCTAGGCCTCTTGTGCATCCATATGTTCTTGTACTACCCTCCACAGGGTGGACATGCGGTACACTATAAACCGGCAACCTTGACAGAATCTAGTTAAATATTATATGGAAGTAACACAGTCTTAGGATCGGCTGTTACTGTACGCAGTGTTTGTTTTTGAATGGGATGTAAGACATGCTGGCAGCTGAGCCAGCGGATACTGGACCACAGAGCGGGCCGTCATCAAACCTGTGTCAGGAGATACTCATATTTTCTGACGAATAAACCACCACCCCCATCAGTGAGGTTCACTAGCACGGAAAAAAAAAGCAGTGGCAGTGGTTGTAGTGCTTGCCAGGTGGGTGACGTCACACGTTGATTAGCCAAGTCTGTGTAACCGGCAGTCATCTACATATTCTTAGTCAACACCCTTCACTCCCTTTCTTTCCATCACTCCTCCCACTCCCCATCACCTCTCCGTTTTCTTCCCACTATCTCCCTACCCTTTCTCCTCTCTGGATTTATAACAAGTACTACACACAAAGTTGGCAATAAAAACATCACATCTCTCTCAGTATTATGTACTTAAGAGTGGAGGCGAGCGTAATTCCCCACTCATGTAGATGATTTACACAAGAGCACACTATATCCTTTTCTGTATTCTCATCAGAATGATTCAAGCAACTTTTACATACATATATATAAAGATAATGATATAGACCAACATCATCTTATAATCTTAAGTCATGTACCGCCCTCCAATTTACTCGTGGGTGAGCCGCTGTCAAACCGCAGGATGCAGCTCCCATGCTCTGCCTCACACCACTACGATAACCACTAACGCTACTGTATGTATACACGGTAATTAATACGGTCTGTTAATACCCTTAGGATAACGCTACTTCATTTATACACGGTAATTAGTACGGTCTGTTCATTCCACTAGTATAACCACTAACGCTACTTCATTTATATACGGTAATTAATAGTCTGTTCATTCCACTAGTATAACCACTAAAGCTACTTCATTTATACACGGTAATTAATACGGTCTATTCACACTGCTAGCATAACCACTAACCCTGCTGCATCTATACATAGTAATTATTGCGGTCTCCTTACACACTAGAATAACCACTAACACCTCTGCATTTTATATATAGTAATTAATGTAAAATTTAATAATCCAGAAAGTTCTTGAGAAAGATTTCGTTACATAAGGTTTTAAACCCCAGGATAAACTAGGAGAGGCAATACATCATCAAGGAACAGTGTGTCTTATTTCCAGTGTGGTCCTCAATCTTATCCCCCAGGATGCGACTCACACCAGTCGACTAACACCCAGGTAATTACTTGCTTTCTAGGTGAACGGGACAGATGTAAGGAAACACGCCCAATGTTTCCATCCTTGCCGGGGATTAAACCACGAACATTCAGTGTGTGAAGCGAGAGCTTCGCTTACCAGGCCACGGGCCACCCTGCCTTGTGTTGTAAAGTGCAGGTTTGAAGGGGAAATTCTTTAGTAAAAGTCGTAAAAATGCTTAGCTCAGGAACGTCATTTTGTGTTGGAGAGTGGGTGGTTACTTGTGTTGGAGAGTGGGTGGTTAATTGTGTTGGAGAGTGGGTGGTTAATTGTGTTGGAGAGTGAGTGGTTAATTGTGTTGGAGAGTGAGTGGTTAATTGTGTTGGAAAGTGGATGGTTACTTGTGTTGGAGAGTGGGTCGTTACTTGTGTAGGAGAGTGGGTCGTTAATTGTGTAGAAGAGTGGGTGGTTACTTGTGTTGGGGAGTGGGTGGTTACTTGTGTTGGAGAGTGAGTGGTTACTTGTTGGAGAGTGGATGGTTGCTTGTGTTGGAGAGTGGGTGGTTACTTGTGTTGGGGAGTGGGTGGTTACTTGTGTAGGAGAGTGGGTGGTTACTTGTGTTGGAGAGTGGGTGGTTACTTGTGTTGGAGAGTGGGTGGTTACTTGTGTTGGAGAGTGAGTGGTTACTTGTTGGAGAGTGGATGGTTGCTTGTGTTGGAGAGTGGGTGGTTACTTGTGTTGGGGAGTGGGTGGTTACTTGTGTAGGAGAGTGGGTGGTTACTTGTGTTGGAGAGTGGATGGTTGCTTGTGTTGGAGAGTGAGTGGTTACTTGTGTTGGAGAGTGAGTGGTTACTTGTGTTGGAGAGTGAGTGGTTACTTGTGTTGGAGAGTGGATGGTTGCTTGTGTTGGAGAGTGGGTGGTTACTTGTGTTGGAGAGTGGGTGGTTACTTGTGTTGGAGAGTGGGTGGTTACTTGTGTTGGAGTGGGTGGTTACTTGTGTTGGAGAGTGGGTGGTTACTTGTGTTGGAGAGTGGGTGGTTACTTGTGATGGAGAGTGGGTGGTTGCTTGTGTTAGAGAGTGGGTGGTTTCTTGTGTTGGAGAGTGGGTGGTTACTTGTGTTGGAGAGTGGGTGGTTACTTGTGTTGGAGAGTGAGTGGTTACTTGTGTTGGAGAGTGGGTGGTTACTTGTGTTGGAGAGTGGGTGGTTACTTGTGTTGGAGAGTGGATGGTTACTTGTGTTGGAGAGTGGGTGGTTACTTGTGTTGGAGAGTGGGTGGTTACTTGTGTTGGAGAGTGGATGGTTACTTGTGTTGGAGAGTGGGTGGTTACTTGTGTTGGAGAGTGGGTGGTTACTTGTGTTGGAGAGTGGGTGGTTTCTTGTGTTGGAGAGTGGGTGGTTACTTGTGTTGGAGAGTGGGTGTGGGGAAAGTCTTGTGTACTTTGATACGGAGTGTGCAGGTTCGAATCTTGCTGTGGACTATAATATAATGTTTGTAAATAATTTCGCCCGTTTGCGACATGCGAGTATGTGTACTTCAAATCTTAGTTATGAGTTGCTTCGTGTATGTATACGTTTAGTGTGTATTTTATGTTTTAATGGGTGTGCGAGTTAGGGTATTGTAAGTTTGGGTTGGAACTTGTAGCGAGGAATTCCTGGCGTAAGGGTTCTTTAGGAGGAATGTAAAACTGGCAGGAGTCTTAACAGGTAGTCTACCAGCGCTTCTCCTCTAATCTGGGCTCAGGGGTTAAATGCAGGCAGATAAAGAATTAAATACGTACATTGTACAGCCAAGTTGTTGACTGGAAAGTAGCCGTCAATATTAAGTTTTCGGTAGATAAACTTATATTTCATATGGACTCTGCACAATACGAGAACACTGTATCAACATCCGTGGTCCCAGACTATTTAACATCTTACCAGAAGATATAAACTGTTGGAATAAGTGTAGAAGTCTTCAAGAGGAACCTCGACAAGAACCTTCGCCAAGTGGACAGATACCTCAAGACAGTACCTGACCAGCCTGGTTGTGGTTAGTAATGTTGGATTGCCGGCATTCAGCAGTAAAAGCTTGGTTGATCAGGCCATCTCATCTACCGGGAGGCCTGATCATGGACCAGGCCGCGGAGGGCGTTGGCCCCTGAAACACCCTCCAGGTAGAAATGCCAGATAAACAAGGCTGTGATGGACGTGCGGGCCAGCAGTCCGCCTTCATCAACAGCATGGTTGACCAGACAAGTAAGTTTATTCAGGTATACACAAATACAGTTACATAGACTGTCATAGCAGCATATGTGTAGAGAACCTAGGATAACCCAAAAAAGTCAAAGTGACTTATTTCCATTGGGGTCCTGGCCCAAGGTCGCTCTGTACAACTAGGAAATCTTTAAATCAGTCAAAGGTATATCAAGGGTAAATATCATCCAGTTAATCATTCAAATGACAGTTTAGTCATTGAGAGTTGAGTGAGTTGGGGAGAATGAGAGAGTTGAGTGGTATAGAATGAGCCAACTATATATTGTCTAGTGGGTACACCAAGCAGAGGCGAGTAGGGTAGCCGGAGCCAAGATATCCAGGGAAAGGAGCTCTGATGTTGACTTCAGGTCAGCTAGGCAAGGTGTGAGAGCGAGTGCTCTAGGCGAGGATAGACCTAGGTGCCTGTCCTGTGCCGGGCACTGCGAAAACTAGACCGTAGGCCAGCAATTCCCCATAGCATAAGGCACATTGTCTCCAATCACCCTGCCTGTTTGTAAGCCTTTATATAGACTTTGTCTCCACTCTTGGCTAATCATACTGATAACCCTACTATTTCCTACTTCCGAGAGGAACAGTCATAACACTCCCTAACTACTTATGTCCTACTGACCTCGTTTCAGAGCAGCAGTCACATGGTCCCTCTGTCTCCGACCCTCCCATGACCTGACTACACTGCTAGGCGCGCACACACAGTTCTGAACTCGTGGCAAACCAGTTCTTAAACTACCAGGCCAGTCTCTTAACCACCGTAACATGCCGGCCTCCATATGGCCTCCACCTTGGCCACAAATTCCAAGAACCCCAATGGCAATAAGTCACTTTTTGGGGTTATCATCAGTAATTTATACTACGTATGATAATTGTAGTTATGTGTACCTGTGCCTAAATAAACATAATGCGAGTTTTCACAGACGACTCACACCAGCATGGCCGTGGCGTACTCTAGCTCTTAGTCAATGCAGAATTATTATGAATTACTTGCGGAATCACAATAACATGATTGTAAACAACTCTATGGTTTAAGTATCTTTTGTTTTAACTTGGTTCACTAATACGGAGATAGTGACATTCTAAAATCTTAAAATAGGATAAAAATCATATCCCACATTATAGCATGTATGTCTGCTTGCGTGCGTGTGTGTTGGCATGCAGATTAGGAGTTACATGAAGCCACAAGGCTGTCCCACACACTTCATAATCCATAAAAAGTGTGTGTGCGTGTATGTGTAATGTATGTGTGCTTGTGTACTCGCCTAGTTGTGGTTGCAGGTGTCGATTCGCAGCTCCTGGCCCGCCTCTTTGCTGGTCGCTACTAGGTCCGTTCCCTGCTCTCAGAGCCTTGTATCTCTCCTCTGTGTGTGTGTGCGTGTGCGTGCATGGTAGGAGGGTTGGTTGCGTGTGGTCACAAGTCTGCCTCATCATCCATCACTGTGCTCGGCTGCCTCCCGACACACACCCTTCACATCCTGTGGACGCTACAACCACAGACCTTAACAACACTTCTCATATTTATGACTCGTAATTTGTATTCTCCTTTGTCAAAATTGGCAAAAAAGAGTTTCACTCCCGTGCAATGTTTGCTAAGCGGTGTCGTGTTGTGGCGCATTCATCACATTCCTTTCTGGTTGTCACTTCTCAGTAATGTTTCAAGTTTAGGGAACTGCTGAACTCAGTGTACGAAAATATTCTTGTCTGACTATATGGGGGAAAAACCTATGTACTGAAGGTTTACATTTAGATCTTGCCACAGAAGGGGCTAGTTTAGTGTTCATCGTGTCTTGTAGACGGTAGTGCAAACGTTTATGGAGACTCAATAGACCTAGCAACTAGGCTTGTATGTATATCAGAACCAGGAAACAAAATTATACGGTCAGCCTTATAGTCATTTCCTTTAACATTATGTGCTTAGTTGTCCATTTATTGCAGACTATAGAGATAGTATAACCTATGTGGTATGTCAGGGTTTTTATTTATTTAAATAAGATACCAGAATATTAAGAAAATAATCCTAAATTTGGTTCCGCTTCGGCTGCAAAATCTAAGATTTAATCAGTTTAAAATATATCAGACTGATAGGCTTGAAATACTGTTTATCTTTTTTCTCGGATATTTATATTTTTTCATCTTGTTAGTGACGTCCCTGGCAGACTACTGAAGATAATCATTAACATGTGTTCTTAACTTGAGCAGTCACAACATTGTGACCCGGTAAAGGAAACAATTTCCTTATCTTACTCCAGTGTCGTTTCTCCTCTCTCCCTTCCTTTCTCTTCAGTTTTTCTAGGCGTCGCTTTCTTATATTCCTTGTTTTTTTTTCACTCAGGTTTTCCTCTTTTTAGTGTTTGCTCATTTTTCTTTTTCACTTGTATGGCATTATTTTTGTTTTGCATGTCATTCATGCCGGTAGTTTTGTTCTTTGTCTTTGTGTGTTGTGTATATTTTTTATATTACCAAGGACGCTAATGATGTACAGTGTCAGAGCGCTTTACCCACGGTACCACGTGTGTGTTCAGTTTTCCCTTTTAACTTTCCTGGTCACCGTGTGTGTTACAAAGAATTAATGTCATTAACAGGTATGACCTCTTAACCCTTTTAGAGCCCCTCAAGCCTTTTATATAAGCATATGTTGTGCTGTCGTCCATAGGATGGCTAAACTAACAACTTCTGCGACATAATCTGTAAAGATGACAGTTATGAGCAATATAAGTATTGTAACTAAGGTTCGTAGAATTCTATAACAACAAAAAAAGAATATCCGGGATTTGCTGCATTTGCACGAGAATAATTGTAAGTGATACTTGTATATTGAAACAGCCTAGGATGATATTGCTGTTGGAATGGAGTGTCAGCTATTTGGTCTGAAATGTCTTGCCTTTGATACCTTTGATATACCTTTGAAGAGTTTCGAGAGTATCTACTCTCTGAGCCCGGCCATGGGCCAGGCTCGTCTGGTGCTTGCCTGGTCAACCAGGCTGTATAGTGGCGTGATTTTGCTTATCAGGGTAAAGTCTGAAATCTTAACCTGTTTCACTGTCTTGTATTTTACAGGCCAGACTTTTGTGTGTCGTTTCTTTTTCTCCGCCTCCCAGGACATTTTTTTTTTGTTTAAGTTATTTGATGCAACCCACATGTCCCTCTCTGACGCCGCCTTTCCCAAGCTCTGTCTAGTCCACAGTGTAAGACTGGACTCCCTCCTAGTCAAACATTTTCCAACACCCCAATCATAACTATGTAATCCTCATGAGGAGTCACCAATCATAACTATGTAATCCTCTTGAGGAGTCACTAATCATAACTATGTAATCCTCATGAGGAGTCACCAATCATAACTATGTAAACCTCATGAGGAGTCACCAATCTTCATGAATCACCAATCATAACTATGTAATCTTCATAAGGAGTCACCAGTCATAAATCAAATTAATCTTCATAAGGGAGTCACCAGTCATAAATCAAGTTAATCTTCATAAGGAGTCACCAGTCATAAGTTAAGGTAATATTCATTAATAAGAGTCACTAACTCACAAACGCCCAGACACTAGATTAGGTTCAAAGGTTCGACATTTTAATAATCATTAAATGTTTTGATGTGTAAAAATGAAGTGCAATTTAGAAGATAAGAGTGACTAAGTAACTTTTGCTTGCGAGGAAGCACCTTCCCACTTCTCTCTGACACATGAACTTGTTTTGTTCCTTTATATTTTATAACTGACTCTGACTACAACACAAAGATGGTGACCAAATACAGCGAGACTTTTTGGGATAAATCACCAGAGTACGAGATTTATGACTTTACGCTCCTTTTGCTGCCCTTCCTTGACCATTAAAGGCAGAGGGGAGGGTAGGAGACATGGTGGGCGCTTCCTTAATATATTGCCTCTGTCTTGCGCCATTATCTGTGCCTCTGAAGTAGGCCTACTACCCTCTGCTCTTAGCAGGGGTCGAGGTGGGCTCAGCCAAATTTACCTCCACCTGATGCAAATATATCTTCTCGAGGCCTCTTATGTTGACACACGAATGAGCCGCCCACCGTCAGAATTAAATCTCTATTAGTCCTCAACAACATCCTGGATTGAATAAGAAAAGTGGTACACTGCAGTATTATATACATAAATGGTATATAATACCGACAACATGAAGGCTAGACACATGTGCAACATCTGGGTATCTTTGCAGACGTTTCGCCCTCCAGTGGCTTTATCAGTACAATACGAGGACATAATCTGAAGAATGTAGTATTGATAAAGCCACTGGTTAGCGAAACGTCTACAAATATAGATACCAAGATGTTGCACATAGTCTCTTCTACTTGCTCATGCTGGGCATGTTCTTCTCTCACCCAATCATTCTCGCTTATTTTTTTATTCAACCCATTTTTACAGGCTCTAATTAATATACGTGCGCTCCTAGTGAGAGAAACGTTGTCTTTATAACAACAACAAAAATCCTTTCGCTAAGCATGTCTTAATTGCTAAGATACCAGCCATCCTTGACCAGTTCAAAGCTATAGGTACCTATCTCCCGTTCCGTAAATATGTACCACTTTGGCCATCTTTCACGTGGCCACGATGCCCGCTTGCAGTGCCGTACATCCATATGTACACGTCAGTCATATCTGCCCTCATTCTGCACCTTTGCAGAGTGTCAGTTGAAGGTGGTGGATCTGTCTTCATAGAAAAAGAAAAGATTAACCGTACACTGTTTTGTAGGTTCATCTTCGCCTTGTAATAAGGCAACCAATATAATAATAATAGAAATAATAATAATATAATTATAGGGTGCCAGAGTATCGGTATCTGGGTATCGGCTGATTTTGATGGTATCGGCATCTTCAGAATTATTGGTATCGTTTCTTCACTAATAAATAATAATAATAGTGGGGGTCATTCAGCATAAACTAAACAGAACCTTACTAACGATGCATAGAACTGTGTTGGGACGTGTGTTGTTTACATTTTTGGTCACACAAGACAGAAGCAGTATGGAACTTTTTTTTTATTGGCAACGTTTCGCTCACGAATGGAGCGACACCTAGGTAATTAAAGTTCCATGCTGTTTCAGTGTCTTAAACGTCCATTGTGTCCATACTTTCCACCAGTACTCACACTCACACGTTTTGATTCAAAGTCAAACCTCAAATTAACTTCATTCGAACCCTGGTGTTTTACGACTCACTAGCCGCGAGTTCAATTCCCACCCGTACCGTGTTTTGTTTGCAATCGTGTCATTACGATTTCATGAGTCCTGGTGAAGTGTGTGTCTGGTATCAGATGTCTACTAACCAGAACTATTTGAAGTTAGGTTAGGTAAGCTTTGTCAGGAAGCAGAACAAGTGTTTCCTGACGCGGGTCTTAGTCATATGATGACCTGCCATTGTAACTTCCGGTCAACTGACCGAGGCCTTCCGCTGGCTTAATGGTTCATCCTTTTAAAAAAGAAAATTGAGGTTATTGTAATCATTGGATAGTCATTGAAGTGACGGGCAGGATTTGAACCCATGGCCAGACACTTGTTATTACGATTTTCGCGAATCAGATTTCTCTTGTTGACACAGTCTGGGTACGATCTTTATCATGGTAGAATTACTGACACAATGTTAGGTAAAAGGACACAAGTGCAATAATGTGATATTTTATTGTGGCAACGTTTCGCTCTCCAAGAACTTTGTCAAGTTGTAACAGTAGCAACGCCTAACTAATTTCAGGAATTTATTAACTAGTTTTCTGGTTTATATTTTTCCTTTGATATATAAAAACATTTTTTTGTGTATCGTAGTTTCTTTTATTGTAAATATTGTGTTACAGGAAGGAGTGTGAGGTTAGCAGTACCTCTCTCGGGTAGCTAAAAAGAGTCATTCTCCACTGATCAGGGTTTAAGAAGCCAGAGCTGTGTTGACTTGATTCCCAGTTTTAGAGATTAAAGTTGACTTGATGTTAGTGTCTAGGTGGTGGATTGTGACGTTAATTACTCCCCTGCTGTCCATAGGTCTTAAACCTAACAGACTAACTAACCTTTCTGATACGTCCACTGAGTCAAGACGTTAATGATAAGCTTCTAACATTTATTTCTCTTATTAAAAACATAGTGATGTATGGAGGGTCCCTTCAACCACCTGCTTAACAGTGATATATATGGAGGGTCCCTTCAACCACCTGCTTAACAGTGATATATATGGAGGGTCCCTTCAGCCATCCACTTTACAGTAACTCTACAACACAAAAGTGAAACATCAGTGAAAGTGCCACTTTCACTGATGTAAAATGACGGGAAACTAGTGGGAAAGCAGGAAGTGTATACTTCACACACACACACACACAAAAAAAAAAAAAAGTTCGGCAGGAGAAAGAGGGATGGGTGGATTGTGTAGTTTTGGATTGCGAAGGTGTTTGATACAGTACCCCGCAAGAGACTAGACACAAAAGCTTGAGGAGCAAGTAAGACATGATCAAGACGTTCAAAATGAGAGGAATTGATGGGGTTGACAGGGAGAGTCAGATCTCGGACACACGAGGTCACAGCTGGAACTTAATGGTCAGGAAGTGGAACGACCAAGACAGCGAAGTGGTACAGACAGAATCCATACATAACTTTAAGAATAGTTATGATAGAGCTCATGCAGCCAGGAAAGAGTGTAGCCATTAGCGTCCAGAAGGCGGGTCCAGGAGCTGAGACTCGAGTGTAAAATAAACCCAGTGAGGAGCAGGGGTGCGAGTGGGGACAATACAGGGAGCACTGTATTAACATCCGGGTCCCAGACTATTCAACATCTTACCAGAAGATATCCGAAACACGGCTGGAACCAGTGTAGAAGCCTTCAAGAGGAAACTGGACAAATATCTTCACCAGGTGCCAGATCAACCAGGCTGTGATGGATATGTGGGGCAGCGGGCCTCCAGCAGCAACAGCCTGGTTGACCAGGCAAGCACCAACGAGCCTGGCCCATGGCCGGCTCAGAATGATCACTCGAAACTCTTCAAAGGTATATCAAAGGTTCTCAAGAAAGGCATGTCTTCTTGCCCTGGTTTGACTGTCTGTAAATCCGGGCGGACTTAATCTCTCTTAACACATTCTTGCTGACACCAGTGTTATTAATTTTCCAAGAAATTATTTAAATCAATTTCACACTGGGTGATCTCATCGCTTTGATCCACATCATAACTCATTAATGTTTGTATAATACTTTTAAATATAATTGAAGACACCTTCCACATTTTTTAGTATTGTTTCAGAGAAATTGTTGGTGATATCATGTATGTAACTCTTCAGTTCGTGTACACCTTGATGGAGCTATCAATGAAAGAAACACAAAGACAGCTGGTAGGAACTAGTTTCATTGATGGTATTGTTTTATGAAGCACTAAACACGTGTGCATCATTCAGGACAAGGAGTGGTGAAGACCTCACCAGTCAGACTGTTGTTTACTATAAAAACAGGTGAACATATAGTCATATATGACAGACAGTGGCTGTGTGGCATAGTCTAATTCAGTAGTGTTGAGAACGAGTCATTGTCAGTCACATGTGTATGCACATCAGGTTCACTTTTATCACCTCTTAAGACTTGCATTGGACAGGCAGTGAATCAACGTCGTAGTTGCATTTAGCATTTGCCTTTAATAGTAGTAGATCACGCAAGAAGAAAGCGAGATAAGAGGGCGGCACATACTGACGCTCTCTGTGAGACCCCGACTCACGCTCCCTGGGGATACACAAGGCATGATACTCCCTTCCCGCTCCAGAACCACTACTTTTCTTATTTATTATTTGTAAATTCATACTCTTAGCTAACCCTGTATGTGTCCCTCTGAGTCTAGCACTAGGTCATAGAATTACAAGTTTGAGCATGTTGGTTGTTGTGTAGGGAAGGTGAGTAAGAGATGGGTGTGAGACTTCTTAGTGCCAGGGTACGTGAAGTGCCGCAAGGGAAGGCACTGACACCACCACTGCTGTACTCACAATCACCACAGCTTGGGTTACAGGCTTCTGGCGCTCCACTAATTAGGGTAAAACCCTACCATGGCAAGATGACCATGTACTCTTCTCCTATGTTTGTTTGGTCTGGACTTGGAATTATAGCATCACGTACGGAGAGTAAGTAATTAACAGTTGTCTGGATAAGAGTTGTGCGTGGCTTAGGAAGACGCTTCGTTGAACCTAGTTTGTGACTTAACTTCTTGCTACATATTATAGATTTAAATAAAAAGGCATTATCTGCCCGTAGTAGATTCTGGGGGTCATCGTCCCAGCAACCCGGTTCCAAACTAGTCCTCATGGTTGATGGTGTAATCATTCAAGCTATTGCTGTTTGCGCCACGCATGAGATGTTGCTTGAAATGTTTCGTTGAGAAAACCAAAAAAATAGTAGATCGGCTAATGAAAGATGAAGAAGAATGTACAAAAGCAACAATTACAAAGCTGCTTAAAAATAAGAAAATACCACAAGGAAGGACAGATAAGCTAGGTATAATAGGAAAAGTAGGCACATGGACTTCTAATTTTATAACGAAGAAAACAAAGAGAAATAGCAGTGTAAAATCTAGCCTTAGCCATGTATAAATTAAACACAGTCTTGGCTGCACTGCTGTTTCTCATTCTCATAACCAGGAAAAATGAGAGTAATTATAATGAGAACTTTAAAAGCAAGATAAATAATGTCAGTGGTAATGCTACTCAAATAACTTGCGTTCTCTCACGTGTAGTACTGCCCAGTGTTGACTGCTCCCTTCAAGTGGTCAGATAACAGAAATGGAAAAATACAAAGTTTATTTACTGCCCAAATAAAACATTTAATCTTCTGGGTATGCTTCAGAAAAACTGAAAATTCACTCTGGAAAGAAGGCGTGAGAGACTAGTATAAAATATACATTGAAGATGGTAGAGGGCCTAATTACAATACGAGAACACTGTATGAACATCCGTGGGCCTAGACTTTTCAACTTGCTTCCAGCGTATATCAGAAATATTGTTCGAACAAATGTATAAGTTTTTAATTAAAGAGAAAATTGGATCTATACCTCCATGCCATGCCAGATCAGCCAGGCTGTGATGGATAAGTGGGGCCGGCGGGTTGTCAACATCAACAGCCTGGCCGACCAAGGCCAGGCCTTGGTGTTGACAGCCCGCGGGAGTACGGAAAACTCCCGAATCTGGAATTGACTTAAGGAACTTTGCAAGATCCCTTTTAAAGATGGCTACTGGTCCGTTGGAAATTCCTCTTATACGTGAAGGAAGATCAATGAGAAGTCTGAACCTCTTTGAATGCCCTTAATTCGTTGGCTAAGTATAATTGAATACAATTTTCAGCTTTGTTTCATGTATGAATTTTGAAATGTTCTCTTCCTACGAAATAAAGGCAGTTTTAGTAACCTTAGTTGATCACTGCTCTTGTGACTCAGTCTGACCAAACCTCTTGGATGACGAAGTGATTAACCAGGTTGTTAGTGAATACTACTCGTCTAAACAGCGCCTTTTCTAGGTTGATCAAGACTTTCTTCAATGTTTTTTTTTAGGAATGATCACGACAGTTTAAAAGTTGAAACCTAGTTTACAACTAAAACAATTCTATAAACAAAATTATTCATTCTTTGAATACAAAAATTGGCAGTCCCGGATTTCATGATGTCAAGAGTCCACTTGAGCAAGATTATATGATCCATGGTGTGGTAATTTTCAACAGTGGTGAGATCCGTGTAAATCACCACTTTAGAGGTTGTTGCATCAGCTCGTGTGGACAGCCTCAGTACAGCCGCCTGGGGATCACATCACCCTGACCACCTCTCATCACCACACCAAACACTTCTTGCACTTACTCACTGATTGATGCCCATTGCATAGTGCTATTACTGGCTTTGACATGAATATGTAATATACATGTTATGACCTCACTGCTTATAACGGCTTATGTATGTTGCAGTTTTTATTGAAGACTTTCCATACATTATTAAAACCGGAGGTTATTAACTGAGAACAACCCCGAAACATATAAGTAATGTGAGTGACTTCCGTTGGTCCTTCTCATAGGATGTGACAGAAGAGTCGACTAACGCACAAGTAACTGTTCATTGCTAAGGCAACAGAAGCAGCAAGTCTGAGAGAATCGGGGGCAAAAAATAGCGAAAATCAGCGGAACTAAACAAACATGATGATGAATGGGTGAAAGTTAAGGCAGGGCGAGGGAGGAACCATAGCCCTGAGAAACACCTCCAGAAACATTAATGAAACAAAATCAAGTCTTGTAAGAGCAGCGCTAGAGGTGAGTGAGTGTTACACGGGTAACACCTGGTATCCCTCACCCCCCTAACCTCCCTGACCCAACAAGACCCAAGCCATACTTACGAAACCCAGAGGGTGGGGTCACTGTCCTGCCAGGATCCACCACACAGGCTTCCATCCCCCTCTCAACATCCTATCATTGCCCTCTAAGTCAGTGTACTTTCATTTTTTTGTATTTTGATTGTTAATAATTGTCTTATATTTCTATACTCATCCTTGGATTAAATAATAATGATGAATCCGCATTCTTTCAACAATACTTATTGAGGACCTCGTAAAGATACCTACCTGGATGACTACCAGTAAACTAACTCTTAATATTAACAAGACCTACATCATGTTTGGGAACAGAACCACAAATGTCCTACTAAATATATAATGATCATCGGTTCTTCCATTGTAAGACAACCCGAAGTCTTCAATTTGAAGTATAGTACCCACATCCAGTACTTAACAAAGGTCTTCAAAACAGTAGGTATCCTCTCTAAGATACGTTACTGTGTACCTCAAACAGCACTATTTACATCGTACTACTCTCTAATCTATCCTCACCTAACCTATGGTATTTTTGCCTAGGGACCTTCAACAAATCACTTGAAACCAATAACAATTCAACAAAAAGCCCTATATGAATGATGTGCCAATCCAGTGCCAGACAGCACACTCCCCCACTCTTCATATATATATATATATATATATATATATATATATATATATATATATATATATATATATATATATATATATAACCCTGCCCTGAAATTCTTGATAGCTGCAACAGAACTCACAGACAACAGAAGACAAAAGCCTCTTTTATATCTCCCGCGTCCGAATCAACCTGTGTAAAAAACTAATGCGTATAAAAGGCCTTAATATTTTTTTGAACGCCCTGCCTGAAGATTCCCAAGGTCCCCGTAGCTGCCAATCACTTCAAAGCTATTGTTAAAAAAGCACCTCATCATCTTAATGCGATCTCGACAGCAATACGCTGTCAAACAAAACTTGTTGTCATCCAGTTCTGTCTGTTCTTCCAGCCTTCTTTCAACTCCCGTATATAGTATTTGGGAACATTGTTCCATCATATTTGTACTGTAATTTAAACGCCTGACTTAATTGCTTTTTAAGACTTCTCAAAATGATGTGTGTAACCAGGGACTTTATGTGAAGTATGTCAATAATATCATATTTTATGTACCGACTCTAAACCATTCTTTATAGAAATAAAATTCAGTTTGCTGCTGCTGCTGCTGTTGCTGCTGCTGTTGCTGCCGCCGTCGTCGCCGCCGCCGCCAATAATAATAATAATAATATTCCTCGGGTTCATATGTATTACTGTGGTGATAGATATTTCTTTAATGATCACTTTGATGACATTAAACACTTCCATTGTTTTATGTTATTTTACTTTGGGCATTATTATATACTGAGTGATCTCCCAGGTGTTAAGTCATCTCCCAGGTGGAAGTGTTGAGTGATCTCCCAGGTGGAAGTGTTCTTCAACTCGGTCTTCTATAATTTCCTAGCACTCCCCAGGTCTCACAGTCTCCTGCAAGTTACTCTCAGGCAGCACATTCTCGTACCATGGGAGATGAACCTCTAAATTTTGAGTCTCCTCTCTACCAGACATATTGCGTCTTTAATTTGTGGATAAATATATATTTTTTTACGTTTATATAACCTGACATATTCCAGCCTAACTTCATATAAAATAATTTTAAAAATGTATGACGCCTTAAGAATAATAAGAGAACACTGTATCAACATCCATAGTCCCAAACTATTCAACGTCTTACCAGAAGATATCAGGAACAATGGTGGGACAAGTCTTCAAGAGGAAACTGGACAAGTAGCTGTTAACAAATTCCAGATCATCTAGGCTGTAATAGATATGCAGACCAGCGGGTCGCCAGCAACAACAGGCTGGTTGACTAGGCAAACACCAGACAAACCTGGTCTAGGGCCGGACTCAGGGAGTAGGAAAAATTTAGAAACTCGTCAAAAGTCATACAAAACTATTAGTTTGTGATTCACTTATCCGGCGCTAAACCCGTGTAGGTCATTCTTAGCACAAGGAGTGGTAGAGGCTCGATCCTTCGTGCAGTAATCTGTAGACAGACACACTACATATCTGGGAGATGTGTGGCTCCTTCCTTCTCAGGAGTTCTTCTGGCTCATTTGAGACCTTTAAGGGGTTTATGCTTATCTCTCCGTGTGGTGAAACAGACATGTCAGAGAGATAGTGAAGCTCTTGCTCTATTGGTGACTCAAGGATGGTCAGAGTCTTGCCCTGTTGGTGACTCAAGGATGGTCAGAGTCTTGCCCTGTTGGTGACTCAAGGAAGGTCAGAGTCTTGCCCTGTTGGTGACTCAAGGAAGGTCAGAGTCTTGCCCTGTTGGTGACTCAAGGATGGTCAGAGTCTTGCCTTGTTTGTGACTCAAGAATGGTCAGAGTCTTTCCTTGTTGGTGACTCAAGGATGGTCAGAGTCTTGCCCTGTTGGTGACTCAAGGATGGTCAGAGTCTTGCCCTGTTGGTGACTCAAGGAAGGCCAGTCTCGTCCTGCTGGTGTCCAGGGTGACCACCTTGGTGGATTCCTGCTGCTCGTCTTCTTAGTAAGTAAGTAAGTTTATTCAGGTACACATAAATACAGTTACATAAATTATCATACATAGAAGCATATGTGTAGATTACCTAAGATAACCCAAAAAAGTCAGACAGAGTGACTTATTTCCATTGGTGTCTTTGACTTCACTTGGACGTTAATACTTCATTACGTAATACAGGTACCTCCATCCTCTGGTCTCCTTCCATAGTTGTAAACATTCAGCTGAATCATTGAAGTTTTATTAACTCTTCCTCGGCCTTCTTTATTTCCTTTCTTAATTTCCTCTCCTAATTCACACCACCCTCTCTTTTTGTCCTCTTCAGTTCACTCATCCTTCCCCTCTTCTTTTCTGTCTTCCTTCCCCTTTTCCTGATTGATCTTCTATCTTCTATCTCTCACAGTTTACATAAACATGTGGTGAGAGAGATAAGACAAAACATTCATCTCGTCTTTTAAGAAAATGGAGGATGGCGGCTTCCTTCCACCAAATACAGATGACCAGTCAAATATAAAAGCCAGAGGTTATATTGTGGTTTTAGTAATCGCTTCAGTTATCCTCCAGGTAATACTATCCTAGGGACTGTTGACGGTTCTTTTTCAGTTTCATTTCCTATTCACAGTAACTAACTGCCATATTAGTTATTCCCTGTGTCATGTACGTCTGGTATTATCTTTTCTGTTTTTATGTAGTTAATTTTTCACCTACCTAATGTCATCTGGTAAACACGCCCATAATGATTCATGGATTTCTCTCTCCTTTAATTGTGGTCTTGCCTGAGGGACCAGACGTGCTGCTGTGGTGACCTTCCCCTCGTTATCTTGTTCTAGGCATGTTGTGCTCTAGTAGTATACTCCGTGTAGTCTTTGCCGCCACGAAAGTCAGCCCGCCTCCTTTCTGGCCAGAGTTCAGACTTGTCTCTCCATAATCGTCATTGTCTTGAGGACAAAATGTACATAGAACTGTCACAGCTCGTATAAACTCAGTGAAGCACCTAAATTACTGGGGAGGGCCTGAAGTCCCTAGAACTGTACTCTTAGAACCAAGGCGAGAAAGATACTGGAGGGATTTGTCCCAAACCTGCACAACGAAATAGCCACTTATGAATACACAATACACTTATTAACACAAACGGTGCAGGATACCTCCAATGAAAAGCAGGGAAGCAATGAGCACACTTGAGAGAAATCTCAATAAATGTTAAGGGACCTCGACTCTTCAACACCCTTCATTCATATATAGAGAGAATCAGCAGCAAACATCCCTGTTTGTCTTCAAGAGGGAACTCAACATTCACCAAAACACTTCCTGATCAGCCAGGTTATGCTGCATACTTTGGACTGCAAATGATCGATCAGGCCAGCATCCAGGAGGCCTGGTCTGGGACTGGGCCGCGGGGGCGTTGACCTCCAGAAGCGACTCCAAGTAACCTCCATCTTAACCTTTACCTTTAATGAGTTTCGAGAGTTTTTCTGCTCCCGGAGCCTGGTCCTGGGCCAGGCTTGTTTGGTGCTTGCCTGGTCAACCAGGATGTTGCTGCTGGCGGCCCGCTGACCCAGATATCCATCACAGCCTGGTTAACTTGGCACTTAAGTTACTTGTCCAGTTTCCTCTTTAAGATTTCTACACTTGTCACAGTAGTGTTTCTGATATCTTCTGGTAAGATGTTGAATAGTCTGGGACCACGGATGTTGATACAACGTTCTCTATTGTCCCCACAGCGCTCCTGCTTCTCACTGGGTTTATTTTGGATTTCCCCCCATACCTCTCACTCCTCTGTGTTGTTAGGACTAGACCCTCAAGCACTTTCCACGCATATACTATCATTCTCTCTCAGCTGCAGCTAGTACATATTTAGGACTGAGGCGTTCCCAGTAATTCAAACGCTTAATTGGCTCTATGCGGACTGTAAATGATCTGTCTCTTCCAGTTTTGATATGTTTCCTGCCATTGCAAAACAGGTTCCCGTTACTCACTGGTGCGACACTGGTGCCTCCCAAATGGTTGCTGCCTACAGACCTACTGTCTCTCTATATAGTACGGCCGTTGGCTTTGTTTTTGATGAGTATGTTTTGCGGGGAAGATGACGCAAGTAAAATACTATAAATTGAAGTGTCTTAGGCCTAAGTATGAGGGTGTGTGCGGGGGTTGGGGTGCTGCCTCCACCCCCCTCCCCCACACTTAAGTCCATATCTCAGCGTTGCGCCATATTTCCGCAGACGTTAAGTGGCGCCGCTTATGGGTAGTGGAGATCCTGCCAGTAGTACCTCCTCCATCACCACCTTCACCTCACCTCCCTACTCCTACACACCTCCTCCATCACCACCTTCACCTCACCTCCCTACTCCTACACACCTCCTCCATCACCACCTTCACCTCACCTCCCTACTCCTACACACCTCCTCCATCACCACCTTCACCTCACCTCCCTACTCCTACACACCTCGTCCACTCTTTTCCTCCTCCAATTTCACCTACCTCGTACACCTACTTTTCCAACTCCTCTTCGTCTCCTTCCCCTCACCTCATCCTACTCCCTCCTCCTCCCCCTCCTTTCTTCTTCCCCCCCTCCTTTTCCTATTGCTCTCTCCCTGCCTCTGCTTTCCCATGAGAAATGTACGTCTACTATCTTCTCTCAATTAATTCTGGAATTGAGCCGAAACGGCTAGTTTATTGTGCTATCCATATCCATCCTGTGGAGGGCAGCTGTGGAGGGCAGCTGAAGAGACCCCAAAAGGCTTTACAGGAATACATCTGGATTTATATCTACAATATCTGTTGCAAGCAAATTTAGAATATTGGCTTAATTTCTCTGGTTTCTTATTTTGATTGTACCTTGGCATATCACATAAGTTATTATACTGTCTGTCTCTACATTCCTCACTGAGTGGACAGTGAAGCACATAGTGTTCAAGTGACCATAATGCTGGCCACGTTCTTTGCATTTAATCTACTCATCATCTGTGTCTGCCAAACTGTCAGAGATACTTGTAACCAAGCCTGAGACTGGCCACTACAACATCAGTCAGTCTGTTCACATTGCAAGTTGCTCCATAAACGTACTTATCTACGTTACTGTTATCATAGTGAGTGATATATCTGCCTAGACTTCTAACTGCATTGCTGTGACATTCACTTTCATTACTTGTATTTAATTCTCTCGTAATATTATTCATAATACCAGACACAGACACACCAAAATTATATTCTGCATTTACCTTCAGTGTACTTTCTTTGGCTAACTTACCAACTCTTTCATGAAGGAGTAATTCAATGTGTGATGGAATCCATGAAAAATATACATTAATTCCCTTTTCTTTGAATTTTGAGTATCTGTATTTGGCTTCTCCAATGAGCATGTTGTTAGGAAGGAAGGTGAGCTATTACCACCACCACCACCACCACCACCACTACTACTACTACTACTACTACTCCCAACACAAACACTCCCACCACTGTTGCTACTACTCCCACCACAACCACTCCCACCACCATTCCCAGCTGCTACATGTAAACTCATCAACCTACCTCCTGCCAGTATATTGTAAACATTGATGCTAAAATATTCTAGTGAAAATCTGCGTACATGATTTTACCATCTCAAGGCTTGCTCACATTTTGTTGCTATGTGAAGGTCTATCTGGTTGTACAACTTTTCATATGTAGGCCTATCAGGTTATACAACTTGTACTTTTCATATGTAGGCCTATCAGGTTATGCAACTTGTACTTTTATATACCTATACCTTGTTGCCATATGCAGGCCTGCCTGTTTGTGCAGCTAGTCATGCATAGGCCTACCTGGTACAATTTGTTTTGTGTAGGTCTGTTTGGTTATACAACTTGTTGCCATGTGCAGGCCTACCCGGTTTTAATTTGTTCTCTAGCCTACTTTATGAGGGCGGGGTTGGGTAGGGGTTGTGAGTGTGGTGTGGGCGTAACGCAAACACCACCCACACCCACACTGAGTTCCCGGACCTGACAACAAGAACACCATTGTTGACATTGTGCGTGTTGAACCTCACCTTCAGCAGCTGCTGCTTGCATTACTTATGTTCTTTTCTCTTTGTTTATGTTCACTTTATCATCCTTTTCTGGTATTTGATTTCTCTCTTCCTTTTGTTCTTAGCTTGCACTATTTTCCACTTTCTTTTGCTCTTAGGACTGATATCTTCTTCCCAGCACGACCACTTCACACCCCTGCTGTGTGAGACCCTGCTGTGTGTGAGACCCTGCTGTGTGTGAGACCCTGCTGTACTCACCTAATTGTACTCACCTAATTGTGGTTGCAGGGGTCGAGACTCAGCTCCTGGCCCCGCCTCTGCACTGTCCGCTACTGGGTCTCTGCTCTCCCTGCTCCGTGAGCTCTATCATACCTTGTCTTAAAACTATGTATGGTTCCCGCCTCCACTATATCGTTCGCTAAACTATTCCACTTCCTAACTACTCTATGGCTGAAGAATTGCTGTATGTGAGACCCTGCTGTGTGTGAGACCCTGCTGTGTGTGAGACCCTGCTGTATGTGAGACCCTGCTGTGTGTGAGACCCTGCTGTGTGTGAGACCCAGCCCGTGTGATGGAATATGACAGCGAAACATAGCTAGCTTTTGTTCTCACTGTGTAACTGTCAAATAGAATAGGGTAGCAGCACACTGTTGGGGTATTCAGTTTTGATTAATAAAAAAAAAAGTAGCCTCCTTCTCTCCCTCTCTACATCATGCCCAATGGAGAAGCCAGATACAGTTGCTCCAACATCAGATAAAGGAGAATTAACGATTTTTTTATGGATTCCATCACACACACTGAATTACTCCTTCATAATAAAGTTGATAAGTTAGCCAAAGACAATAACCTGAAGGAAAATGTAGAAAATAACTTTGCTATGTGTGTGTGTGTGTGTGTGTGTATGTGTGTGTGTATGTGTGTGTGTGTGCGTGTGTGTGTGTGTGTGTGTGTGTGTGTAGCATCAGGAATAATATTAGGAGAGAGGTAAACAATGACAGTGAAAGGCACAGTATTGGAGTTAGAAGCCTGAGTAGATCTGTCACTCACTATGATAGCATCAACCTAGAAAAGTGTGTCTACGGATCAACTTACAATATAAACAGACTAATTGGTGTGATGAATGATTTAATAAACTCAAAAGATGAAGAATGAGACACTTGTGCAACATTTGGGAATCTTTATTTAGGGAACGTTTCGCAACAATGGCTTCATCAGTCCAATACAAAGAAGAACTGTGGAAAAAGAGGAGGAGTTTGAGATAATCAGTCCCTCAGCTTGGAATCGATGTGTTCAGTCCATCACTCTATTGTTGTAGCCAGGCTTAGGCTTGGCTTGTACCTCTTAACAGTTTGGTACATGTACAGATCATGAACAACATTATAAACGCAAAATATGTCATCAGCCTTATGGCTGATGACATATTTTGTGCTTAATTATCGACTTATCGAGGAATGTAGAGATAGTATGTGTCAAGGTATCTTATTAATGAAAATAAGATACCAGACATATTAAGCAAATATTCTAAATTTGCTTGTAAAAGATAAGACAACTGTTGATATAAATCTAGTTTCTAGGCCTTTTGAGTATCCAAATGCTCGTGCGCTAACGTCTACAGGATGAATATGAGGTGTACAGTAAACTAGCTGCCTCGGCGGCAAAATCTAATTCTCTCTCTCTCTCTCTCTCTCTCTCTCTCTCTCTCTCTCTCTCTCTCTCTCTCTCTCTCTCTCTCTCTCTCTCTCTCTCTCTCTCTCTCTCTCTCTCTCTCTCTCTCTCTTGTGTGTTAGCACACACAAGGCCGCCCACACCTACAGAGACACGAGGAAGGAGGGTGTGGTACATAGTCACTTCATTCATAACTTTTGTTAGTTGCAGTTATGGTGTACACCGCTCCTTGTCTGCTCTTACAGTTTTGTATACACGCTCATCACCACGTACACAAATGCACAAAACAGGTTATTTATATATATATATATATATATATATATATATATATATATATATATATATATATATATATATATATATATATATATATATATGTATGTATGTGTTCATCTGTTTGTGGTTACAGGGGAGGATTCATAGCTCCTGGTCGCTACTAGGTCCTCTCACTGCTCCATGAGCTTTATCAAACCTCGTCTTAAAACTATGTATGGTTCCTGCCTCCACTACGTCACTTGCCAGACTATTCCATTTCCTGACAACTCTGTGACTAAAGAAATACTTCCTAACATCTCTTTGACTCATGTGAGTCTTCAACTGTTTCTGTGTCCCCTCTCTAGAACATACTGTCTCTGTCCACCTTGTCAATTCCTTGCAGTGTTTTGTATGTCGTTATCATGTCTTCCTTAACCCTCCTGTTCTTCCCACTCCAGTGTCGTCAGGCCGATTTCCCTAGTCTTGTTGCAAACCTTTACACTTTCTCTAATTTCTTGACGTGCTTGACCATGTGTGGGTTCCAAACTGGTAATTCATACTCTAGTATGGGCCTGACGTACACGGTATACCTTTGATATACCTTTGAAGAGTTTCGAGAGTATCTACTCTCTGAGCCCGGCCATGGGCCAGGCTCGTCTGGTGCTTGCCTGGTCAACCAGGCTGTTGCTGCTGGAGGCCCGCTGCCCCACATATCCATCACAGCCTGGTTGATCTGGCACCTGGTGAAGATATTTGTCCAGTTTCCTCTTGAAGGCTTCTACACTGGTTCCAGCCGTGTTTCGGATATCTTCTGGTAAGATGTTGAATAGTCTGGGACCCCGGATGTTAATACAGTGCTCCCGTATTGTCCCCACCGCACCCCTGCTCCTCACTGGGTTTATTTTACACTTTCTCCCATATCTCTCACTCCAGTATGTTGTTATGGCAGTGTGCAGATTTGGGACCAGGCCCTCAAGTACTTTCCATGTATATATTATCATGTATCTCTCTCCTCCGCTCCAATGAGTACATGTTCAAGACTTGAAGGCGTTCCCAATAATTTAGATGTTTCAATGGCTCAATGTGAGCCGTAAACGATCTCTGGATTTGTTCCAGCTCTGCTATTTCTCCTGCCCTGAACGGGGCCGTCAGCACTGAGCAGTATTCTAAGTGAGGGAGCACTAGCGATTTGAATAGTGTCACCATCGGCATTATTTTCCTTGTTTTGAAAGTTCTCAATACCCACCCCGTCATCTTCCTGGCTGTTGTGATCTTTGTCTTGTTATGGTCTTTAAACGACAGATCAGCAGACATAATTATTCCCAAGTCCTTTACGTGTTCCTTTCGTTCTATGTGGTGACCCTCTTGCGTTTTGTATATAGTGTTCCTTTTGAGTTCTTCATTTTTTCATACCTAAGCAGCTGAAACTTATCACCATTGAACGTCATGTTGTTCTCCACTGCCCATTGGAAGACCCTGCTTATGTCCTCCTGTAATTTTTCAGTGTCCTCTACCGTAGTGACTTTCATGCTTATTTTAGTGTCATCTGCAAATGATGATACAAAAGTGTGCTGGGTGTTTTTATCTATGTCTGCTATGAGGATGAGAAACAGCAGAGGTGCCAGGACAGTGCCTTGGGGCACTGAGCTTTGACCTCGCTGATGCTGGATCTTGCCCTGTTCACTACTACTTTTTGTGTTCTTTGTGTTAGGAACTCAAAATCCATCTGCCTACCTTCCCGTAATGCCTATGGCCCTCATTTTGTGCGCTATCACTCCATGATCGCATTTGTCAAACGCCTTTGCAAAATCTGTGTAAATCACATCTGCGTTTTGGTCGTCCTCCAATGCCTCCGTAATTCTGTCATAATGGTTCAGCAGCTGTGACAGGCATGATCGACCCGCTCTAAAGCCATGCTGGTTCGGGTTATGTTGGTTGTGCTGGTCCATGAACTTTGTAATCTGCCGTCTCATCACTCTTTCAAAGATTTTTATGATGTGAGAAGTGAGGGCTACTGGTCTGTAATTTTTAGCTAGTGCTCTACTACCTCCCTTATGCAAAGGAGCTATGTCTGCACTCTTTAAGGCCTCTGGAATTTCACCTAGATCTAAGCTCTTTCTCCACAGAATACTAAGGGCTCTTGCTAATGGTACTTTGCACTGCTTTATAAATAAAGCATTCCATGAATCTGGTCCAGGTGCTGAGTGAGTGGGCATGTTGGCCATTTCTTTTTCGAAATCTATGGGATTTGTACTAATGTCGGTTAGGTGGTCTGCGCAGCCTTCTGCTGGAGTGAAAAATATTTCTGCATTTTCTACCTTGCTGTCATTTAGTGGGTTGCTGAACACTGACTCATACTGTTCTTTTAGAATTTCACTCATTTCCTGTTCATCGTCCGTATACGAATCTCCTCTCAATAATGGTCCAATTCTACAGGTAGTTCTTAGCTTGTACAGAGTGTACAGGTGTACAGAGTCTTGAACGATTCCTTACTGAGGTATCAGAACGCTATTCTCAGGTTTGCCAGTCGCCCATATGCTGCAGCAGTTATCTGGTTGATGTGCGCCTCAGGAGATGTGCTCGGTATTATACTCACCCCAAGATCCTTTTCCTTGAGTGAGGTTTGCAGTCTTTGGCTACCTAGCCTATACTGTCTGCGGTCTTTGCCCTTCCCCGTTCTTCATGACTTTGCATTTGGCGGGGTTAAATTCGAGGAGCCAGTTGCTGGACCAAGCTTCCAGCCTGCCCAGGTCTCTTTGTAGTCCTGTCTGATCCTCTTTCGATTTAATTCTCCTCATTAACTTCACATCATCTGTAAACAGGGACACTTCTGAGTCTATCTCTTCCGTCATGTCATTCACATATACCAGAAACAGCACAGGTCCTAGGACTGACCCCTGTGGAATCCCGCTCGTCACAGGCGCCCACTCTGACACCTCGTCACGTACCATGTAAATCACAAGAGTGATGGACTGAACACATCGATTCCAGGCTGTGGGACTGATTACCTCAAACTCCTCTCCTTACCCATTTCTGCTTTGTATTGGACTGATGAAGCCACTGTGTGGCGAAATGTTTCCTTAATAAAGATTCCCATATGTTGCATAAGTGTCTCAATCTTCAACTTGTCGGTTTTCAAAACCAATTATCACAGGCTGTTACTGCTGGCCGCACGCAGTCCAATGTATGAACTACAGACGGGCTGGTCAGGAACTGATTTGAAGAACACAGGTCAATATTTATGCGCTTAAAGGTGTGTAAAACTTAATATTAGGAGTAGAACAATGGGTGGGGGGGGGGTTGATATAGTGATATGACATTAGTGGAAATTAAGTACGTTGGACTGCGGGCTGCTGGCACCAACAGCTTGATTGATTAGGCAATCAACCAGGCGTGGTCTGGGATCAGGTCACGTGAGTGATGACCCGCAGAGTCGACTGCAGATAGATTACAGGTTGGATCCCCATGTCCCCCCAACACAAGATGATCGACGCTGCTCAATAAACTCGACTCTGGGGAAAGAAATATAAGAAACTGGACAAGTATCTTCACCAGGTGCCAGATCAACCAGGCTGTGATGGATATGTGGGGCAGCGGGCCTCCAGCAGTAACAGCCTGGTTGACCAGGCAAGCACCAGACGAGCCTGGCCCATGGCCGGGCTCAGAGAGTAGATAAACTCTTGGAACTTCAAAGGTATATCAAAGGTATACCTCACACCTACATCTTCCCTGCAGCTACTCTTCACTTCTCTTACACTGCCATACTTGCCTCTTCCCTCGTAGTGGCCAGAGTGGGGATAGAGGTGCCACTCAAGACCTAGGGCACCACCCTCTTCTATATACCTGAAAGAAACATTTTTGGTTAATATTTGAATCCCTTGCGATTTTAACCTTGTGACTCGTCTTTACCTCACTCAGCAATCACCTACTCTCTCTAGCATCACCTACTCTCTCTAGCATCACCTCATTCACCTTACTGTCACTTCACTTTCCCTACCGTCACCTGACTCACCCTACCATCACCTGACTCACCCTACAGTCACCTGACTCACCCTACCGTCACCTGACTCACCCTACCATCACCTGACTCACTCTACAGTCACCTGACTCACCCTACCGTCACCTGACTCAGCCTACCGTCACCTCACTACGGCGTCACCTCACTCAGCCTACCGTCACCTCACTACGGCGTCACCTCACTCAGCCTACCGTCACCTCACTACGGCGTCACCTGACTCACCGTACCGTCACCTCACTACGGCGTCACCTGACTCACCCTACCGTCACCTGACTCAGCCTACCGTCACCTGACTCACCGTACCGTCACCTGACTCACCGTACCGTCACCTCACTACGGCGTCACCTTGCTCTAACAAAAGCGTCTAATATTCCACACCTTGTACTCATGTGGTCACACGTGAGAGAAGTGTAGAGTCGCTACGAAACATTTTAATAAAATATACTTGTCTCTGACTCAACCTAAATATTTCTCTCTGCCCAAATATTTGTCATGTACTCACAACAGTGCATAAGTGTTTGCAATAAAGCGAACTGGCATAGTGCCAGATAAGTGGAAAATGGCATATGTGATACCTATTTTCAAAGCAGGTGACAGATTCTTAGCTTCGAACTATAGACTAATAAGTCTAACCTCCATAGTAAGAACATTTATGGAATCAATAGTTTTCCATTTATACACCTCAATCATATCCCCCCTAATTCTACGTCTTTCTAGAGAGTGCAGATTCAGGGCCCTCAGTCTATCCTCATAGGGAAGATTTCTGATACATGGAATCAACTTAGTCATCCTCCTTTGTACGTTTTCCAGAGCATTTATATCCATTCTGTAATACGGTGACCAAAACTGTGCAGCATAATCTAGATGAGGCCTAACCAAGGATATATAGAGTTGAAGAACAACCTGAGGACTCCTATTATTTATGCTTCTTGATATGAAGCCAAGGATTCTGTTCGCTTTATTGCGAACACTTATGCACTGCTGTCTTGGTTTTAGATTACTGCTAACCAGAACTCCTAAATCCTTTTCGCAATCAGTAGTATTAAGATCTACATTATTTAGTTTATATGTGGCATGGTTATTGTCCTGTCCAATATTTAGAACTTTGCATTTATCTATATTAAACTGCATCTGCCACTTCTCCGACCACTGCATCAGTCTATTCAAATCTTCCTGGAGTGCTCTAATGTCCTCATTTGAATGAATTGGACGGCCTATTTTGATGTCATCGGCAAACTTGCTTATGTCGCTATTTATTCCCTCATCTATGTCGTTTATGTAGATTGTGAACAACAAGGGGCCCAATACTGACCCCTGTGGAACACCGCTTGTGACATTTCTCCACTCTGATTTCTCCCCATTTATGCAAACTCTCTGCTGCCTATTTGTCAACCATTCCTCTATCCAGGAAAAAATTTCTCCTCCTATTCCGTGTGCCTTAATTTTCCTCAATAGTCTCTGATGTGGAACTCTATCAAAAGCCTTACTGAAGTCCATATACACAACATCATATTCATTACCATGATCTACCTCCTCAAATACCTTAGTGAAAAAGTTATTAAATTTGTAAGGCAGGAACGCCCTTTTGTAAAACCGTGCTGAGATTCATTGATTAATTTATGCTTTTCAAGATGGCTACGAATTGCCTCGGCTATTATTGATTCCATAAATTTTCCCACTATGGAGGTTAGGCTTATTGGTCTATAGTTCGAAGCTAAGGACCTGTCTCCTGCTTTGAAAATAGGTATTACATTTGCAATTTTCCACTTATCTGGCACCATGCCAGTTTGCAGTGATATGTTGAAAAGATTAGCCATAGGTTTGCTAAGCTCCTCTTTACATTCCTTTAGAACCCTTGCATACAGTTCATCAGGGCCTGGGGATTTGTTAGGTTTTAATTTATCTATTTGTCTAAGGACCATGTCACTTGTGACCCTAATCGTGTATAGTTTACTATCGTCCTGTTCTACATAATTTATTATTTCTGGAATATCGCTAGTATCTTCCTGTGTAAAAACTGAGAGGAAGTAAGTGTTAAAATTCTACACATTTCCTTATCACTGACGGTGAGTTGACCTGAGTAACTTTTGAGTGGGCCTATCTTGTCCCTAATCTTACTTCTGTATACCTGAAAAATCCTTTTGGGTTAGTCTTCGATTTTCTTGCAACTTTAACCTCATAGTCTCTTTTTGCTTTTTTATTCCCTTTTTATTTCTCTCTTTAACTGAATATATTGATTACTTAATTGCCCCTCTCCTCTTTTGATTCGCCTATATATGCCTCTCTTTTGACCAATGAGATGTTTTAATCTATTGTTCATCCACTTAGGATCATTTTTGTTTGATCTGATTTCCTATTAGGAACATAAGTTGTCTGAGCAGCTAGAACTATTCTCTGAAAAACGTCATATTGGCAATCACCACCTACCTGACCCACTGTCAGGTCATTCCAGTTCAGCCTACCCAGGTAATTTTTCAGTCCTATGAAATCAGCCAGGCGGAAGTCAGGGACAGAGACTTGATTGCAATTATTAGGGTAATTCCATGATATATTAAAACTGAGTGATTTGTGATCACTTTCCCCAAGCTCATCATTAACCTCAAGATTATTAATTAGCGATTCCCTGCTGGCAAGAACCAAGTCTAGCAGGTTATTTCCTCTAGTTGGTTCTGTCACCAACTGTTTCAAAAAACAATCCTGAATCGTATCAAGAAAGTCACTTGACTCTAAATTTCCTGTCAAAATTGCTCCAGTCAATTTGTCTAAAGTTGAAATCTCCCATTAGCACAACATTTTCATATGTAGATGCCTTACGAATTTCATCCCATAGAAGTTTACTGCACTCCCTATCAAGATTTGGGGGCCTGTAAATCACACCCAAGATAAGTTTTACACGGCCCTCAAGAAGCTGTAACCAAACAGATTCAGTGGCTGACGCTTCTAATTTTATATCTTGTCTAACACAACAATTTAAATTGTCTCTGACATACATCGCTACTCCACCACCCTTCCTGTTGATCCTATCAGTGTGGAATAATTTATAGCCTTGTATGTGACATTCAGAAGGCAACTCTCTATCTTTCAGATTGAGCCAGGTCTCTGTTATAGCAATAATATCTATGTTTCCTGCACTTGCAATTAATCTTAACTCATCTATCTTATTTTTTACACTCCTGCTATTAGTATAGTAAACCTTAAGGGAGCTAGTCTCTTGTTTCCCTCTGCTGTCTCCCTTTGTTTGCTGACCTGATCCATTGTATTTATTTGTAACTTTATGATGAATTTCTTTTATACACTTACTGTTTTCAGCCCTAGTGTTCCTAACTGACTGTTTCCCACACACACCCATACCTCTATCTTCTATCAGTTTAAAATCCTAGGCATGGCCCATGGCCGGGCTCAGAGAGTAGATACTCTCGAAACTCTTCAAAGGTCAAAGGTAAAGGTATGTCAGCAATGGCCCTCTCAATCGAGTTGGCAAGTTCTTCCACCCCTGTCCCAGAGATATGTACCCCATCCCTTGCATACATATCATGTTTGCCATAAAAGTTGTCCCAGTTGTCAATGAATGGGATTGCAAGTTCCTTGCAGTATCTGTCTAGCCAGCAATTTGCACCAATTGCCCTAGACAACCATTCATTTCCCACTCCCCTTCTAGGCAAGATGCTACATATAATTGAGACCCCTCCCTTAGACTTAATTAGATCTATAGCTGACCTGTACTTATCTAGCAGCTCTTCTCTCCTACCCTTCCCAATATCATTTCCACCAGCACTGAGACAGATAATGGGCTTGTTCCCATTACCTGACATGATATTATCCAACCTGTTGACTATGTCTCCAACACCAGCTCCAGGGAAGCACACCCTCTCTCTCACCTTTTTTTTCCTATTACAGAAAACACGGTCCATATATCTTACCTGTGAGTCACCTACCACAAGAATTCGCTTACCTCTATTAGCAGGGGAAGTAGTACCTTTACCTTCACTTGGAGAAGTAGTACCCTTACCTTCACTTGGGGAAGTAGTACCTTTACCTTCACTGGCCACTGGAGTACACTCATCCTGAAGAACAGAGAAGCGATTTCCTACCTTCAAGTCTTCTCTCTTAACCTTCCTTATTTTGATGTTCCTGCCATTACTGGGAACCACTCGCCATTTGTAGCAGGTGCTGGACTGCACCTCACTCCTGGTAGCCTTTTCTTCCTCCTCCCCTTCACCCTCCTCGCAGGGAGTGGCAGACTGCAACGTAGTCCAACGTACGAACCACAGCCCGGCTGATCCGGCATCGACTCTTAAGTATCTGTCCAGCTCCCTCTTGAAGGCAGCCAGGGTCCTATTGGTAATACCCCTTATACTTGGTGGGAGGCTGTTGAACAGTCTTGGGCCCCGGACACTTATGGTGTTTTCTTTTAGTGTACCAATGGCGCCCCTACTTTTCATAAGTGTCTCAATCTTCTTAATACTACGGGTTTAGCGCTCTTCCATGATAATAATAATTTGAAAGAGTAACGAGATGCTGAATTACTAATTTAAGGAAAAGTACGACCAACACAACACAAGTTAACATGAATTCAGAGAGGAGAAAACCTGCTTGTCACATCTACTAGATAACTGTGACAAATTTACATACCTGGAAGTTACATAGGCTTTGGGAGACATGTAAAATACAAATGTAGTCTACACGGACTTTACTGTTTGCCACAGCTCCTGGCCCCGAGTGTGTGTGGCTGGGCGGTGGTTACAGAGTGGTGCCACTTACTGCTGCCTGCTTTATGGCACTTCACAGTCACCCGACAAATGGCACTTCTCCGAGAGACCTCTTAACATCCCTCCCGCCAGCCATCGTATAGGCTCCATAAACCTCAGCGGCCACTATGGTCACTGCCGGCCATCATAGCCAAGGGTAGCCATATGGTCCCTAAGGGGACCAATCAAGGCAACATTTCCACCACATGGTCACCAGCGGTCTATGACCAGTCAGCCAAGAAATTGCCTCTAGAGTTTTCTCAGTCATGTTCAACCGGTCTTCATCCTGTGCGTGTCTTCACAACATTTTCCACAAGCACATTGTATAATATTATTATTATTATTATTATTATTATTATTATTATTATATGTGTTGACTTTGTTTGCTTTACCCCCACATAACATCATCCCCATTTATAACAACATAAGAAAGAAGGAACACTGCATCAGGTCTACTGGCCCATGCGAGGCAGCTCCAAGTTTCCTACCGACTTAATCCAATGACCCAACCTAGTCAGGTCAGGTCACCTAGTAGCACAAGCTAGTTAGGTCCAACTCACACCCACCAACACCCACTCATGTATTTATCTAACCTATTTTTAAAAGTACACAACGTCTTAGCTTCTATAACGGTACTCGGGAGTTTGTTCCACTCATCCACAACTCTGTTACTAAACCAATGCTTTCCTATATCCTTCCTGAATCTGAATTTATCCAACTTAAAACCATTGCTGCGAGTCCTGTCTTGGCTAGATATTTTTAGCACGTTAGTTACATCCCCTTTATTTATTCCTGTTTTCCATTTATACACCGCAGTCATTACCCACCTAATTCTACCCCTTTCTAGAGAGTGCAGATTCAGGGCCCTCAGTCTATCCTCATAGGGAAGATTTCTGATACATGGGATCAACTTAGTCATCCTCCTTTGTACGTTTTCCAGAGCATTTATATCCATTCAGTAATACGGTGACCAAAACTGTGCAGCATAATCTAGATGAGGCCTAACCAAGGATATATAGAATTGAAGAACAACCTGAGGACTCCTATTATTTATGCTTCTTAATATGAAGCCAAGGATTCTGTTCGCTTTATTGCGAACACTTATGCACTGTTGTCTATACATTTATATAAATTCTATAGTATGGAGGCCACTCCTGCGCCGTATAGTCTAAGCGAGACATTACTAATGTTGTGATAAATGGTTTTGAAACCGACACGTTGAAGATTGAGACACTTATACAACATATGGGAATCTTTATTGAGGAAACGTTCCGTCACACAGTGGCTTCATCAGTCCGATACAAAGTAGAAATGGGTAATGAGAGGAGGAGTTTGAGGTAATCAGTCCACACATCGATTCCAGGCTGAGAGACTGATTACCTCAAATTCCTCCTCTCCTTGCCCATTTCTACTTTGTATTGGACTGATGAAGTCACTGTGTGGCGAAACGTTTCCTTAATAAAGATTCCCATATGTTCCACAAGTGTCTCGATCCATTACTAATGTTGTATAGAGTAGTGACATAACCTTTGGACGCCTGATGCTTATACTTCTTGATATTTGTCGGTGTAGCCACGAAGCTGTGTACTGCAGGAGCAACTACCAACATAGAAATATTTTTGTACACTCTGTTGTTGAGTCGGTACAGGTGTGTGAATTTAAAATTGAAAGCGCGCAAGCTCTGTCTCTGGTACTTTTTGTACGGTTTGTATCTCACTTTTCCCAGCATCATTTTATTTGTGATAAATGGTTTTCTCTCACTTCTCCTTTGTTCTTTCATCTCTCCCAGCTTCTATCCTCTCCAAGCTTCTCTTATTTTCCTCAATTATTCCAGGTTCTCTCTCACCTCTCCTAGCTTCTCTCTCTATCTTTCTCTCCTCTCTCACTTCCCGCAGCTTTCTTTCAGTTGTGTCAGTAAGAGTTGCAGTAATACTTGTGGGTGATGCTAACCAGAACCACATTCTTCACACTGCTTGACACCGACTCTTGAAGACTTCACTGTCATGCCACGGGCCCCAGGCACCAGGCACCTCGCCTACTTAAACTACAAAGTTTGAGGCGTCTTTTAAGTTTGGTGTAAATTTTTTTTCGCCTCGTGTCATCTTTAAGAGAGAAAAATCACCCTAAAAAAGTTAAATGTTTTTGCTGCATGTTGACGTTACCTTGAGAGGAAGTGCAGGGAGTGGACCGAGACCAGACTTTTGACAGTGTTCAGGTGAGCCTCTGTAGTACACTCATCTTGATCACGTTAAAGCCTCTGTAGTACACTCATCTTGATCACTTTAAAGGTGTGTAGTACACTTACCTTAGTATTCTAAAATAAAGTGTTTGATGTTGTTTATTTAGATGTTTGTGAGAGTACACAGCCTAGCATGTAGTGCAGAAGATAACATCCCTCCCAGGATCAACACTGCAGCAGCGTCCTCTTATATAATTCATACGTACATTATTGGCCGTAATTAGACTAATGTGAAAGAATTTGGAGCAATCATGTCAGAGCATCTCACCTTTAAAGATGACGACATTGTCACTATGACAACCGCAAGAAAGAGTGATAGGCTGGATAACTAGAACCTTCAAAACAAGGGTTGCCAAGCCAATGAGGATACTCTTTGAATCACTTGTTCTCTAACAGCCTCATGCAAGGCAGGCAAAACTGCAGACCTGGAAAATATGCAGAGAACCTTCATTGCCCGTATAGATTCACTCAAGCACTTAAACTACTGGGAACATTTGAAATCCATTGATCTGTACAACTTGAAACATAAGCGAGAGAGATGTATTATAACCTACACCTGGAAAATTCTAGAAGGATTGGTCCCAAATTTGCACACTCATAACAACACTGGAGTGAGAGAGATGTGAGGAGGTGCTAAATAAACCCAGTAAAAAGTAGGGGCGCTGTGAGCACAATAAGGGAACATTCAATATTCTTGGCCCCAGACTTTTCAAGATCTTACCAGAAACTAGACAAGTATCTCCACCAAATGCCAGATCAACCAGGCTGTGATATATGTGTGGGCCAGCGGGCCGCCAGCAGCAACAGCTTAATTGACCAGGCAAGCGTTAAATCCTGGTCTAGGGTCGGGCTTCGGGAGTAAAAAAAAAATCTAAACTTATCAAAGATAAGTCGGGCCTAGTTCTAGGCGGCAGAAGTAAGAAAACTTGAAACCTGCCAGAGGTATATCAAAAGTAGTGCTAGCGCCTTGCAGGCAGACATAGGACCTAACAAGGGGTCGCAGATCAATCAAGTTGTTGATGGTGACCATGGGCACCAACAGAGACAGAGACCAAGACAAGACATGAGCGTCTCTGATGCAGAGGCACGCAGGCAGTGAGATTTTTTTTATAGTTCACTTGTAATCACAGTTGATAATATGCACTGCGTCGGTGGCTCAGGTATTGTGGCGCCATCTCAATAAGATACATACATGCTCACTCATAGTATTCCTATCAGTGATGAAGAGTATGTCAGAGACGCTAGAGGCGACCACGATAGTCAGTATGTAGGGGGTGATGGTAGTTTTGTCGGTGGAATGGCGGTGGTTCTCCCTGTAGTATGGTGGATGCTGTACCCTAGCATGATGAAATAAAAACATTGGAGTACAAGACAAACTAGAACCACTCAATAGAACGCCAGTCAGATGTGAGAGACCCGGGAGTGGTACGTCATATCTCACGTTTAAGGAGCACAGCAATGTTGTTATGGCATCTACAACAAAAATGATAGGTTGCATAACTAGAACCTTCAAAACAAGAGATGTCAAAACACTGATACTCTTCAAGTCACTCGTTCTCTCTAAGCTGGAATATTCATATGTACTAACGGCCACCTTCAAGGTAAGCGAAATTGCTGAGCTGGAAAATGTACAGCTTGTATAAACTCAGTCAAGCGCCTAAATTATCGCAACTCCTTAGGGTGTAGGCGAGAAGATACATCATAATCTGAACGTGGAATTTAATGGAGGGATTAATCCCAGACCTGCACACCGAAATTACTACTTACGAACACAAGAGGCTTAGCAGACAGTGCAGGATACCTAAAATGAAAAGCAGGGGAGATATGAGTACAAAGAGAGAAGTCAATAAGTGTTAAGGGGACACGACTCTTCAACACCCTCCCCTCATTCAAAATGGGGATTACCAACAAACCCTTAGCTGTCTTCAAGAGGGAACTAAAGAGAGTCCTCAAATCAACTCTTGATCAATCGGGTTGTGGTGCATACGTTGGACTACTGGCGGCGGACACTTACAGCTTGATCGATCAGACTAGCAACCAGGAAGCTTGGTATGGAACCGGGTCGCGGGGGCGGTGATCTCTGAAAGCGACTTCAGGTAAACACCAAGTATGATGCAGTATGCTGGGATGATAGTGTATCCTACCTTATGCCAGTAGGCCTACTGCGGTGCTAATCTATTTTTATATGTAGATGGTGTGATGGAGGTAGCTTGTGTGACGGTGGTGGTTGTGATGGAGGTAGCTTGTGTGACGGTGGTGGTTGTGATGGAGGTAGCTTGTGTGACGGTGGTGGTTGTGATGGAGGTAGCTTGTGTGACGGTGGTGGTTGTGATGGAGGTAGCTTGTGTGACGGTGGTGGTTGTGATGGAGGTAGCTTGTGTGACGGTGGTGGTTGTAATGGGTAGCTTGGTGACGGTGGTGGTGTAAGGAGGTTGCTTGTGTGACGGTGGTAGGAATTGTGATTTCATCGTGATATAAATTTTATTTTACGTTTTGCCTCGAAGGCTAAATTTAATGGTCAGTGCCACTCATCCTGTGAGTGAACTCACTGTCATATTGGTCAGTGCCACTCATCCTGTGAGTGAACTCACTGTCATATTGGTCAGTGCCACTCATCCTGTGAGTGAACTCACTGTCATATTGGTCAGTGCCACTCATCCTGTGAGTGAACTCACTGTCATATTGGTCAGTGCCACTCATCCTGTGAGCGAACTCACTGTCATATTGGTCAGTGCCACTCATCCTGTGAGTGAACTCACTGTCATATTGGTCAGTGCCACTCATCCTGTGAGTGAACTCACTGTCATATTGGTCAGTGCCACTCATCCTGTGAGTGAACTCACTGTCATATTGGTCAGTGCCACTCATCCTGTGAGTGAACTCACTGTCATATTGGTCAGTGCCACTCATCCTGTGAGTGAACTCACTGTCATATTGGTCAGTGCCACTCATCCTGTGAGTGAACTCACTGTCATATTGGTCAGTGCCACTCATCCTGTGAGTGAACTCACTGTCATATTGGTCAGTGCCACTCATCCTGTGAGTGAACGCACTGTCATATTGGTCAGTGCCACTCATCCTGTGAGTGAACTCACTGTCATATTGGTCAGTGCCACTCATCCTGTGAGTGAACTCACTGTCATATTGGTCATTGCCACTCATCCTGTGAGTGAACTCACTGTCATATTGGTCAGTGCCACTCATCCTATGAGTGAACACGCTGCCATCAAGACAGTATTGGTCAGTGTCACTCATCATGTGGGTGAACACACTGCCATGAAGACAGTTTAATATCTTTATTATGCACCCCATACCCATCCTGTGGGCGGTAGTCTAAAGATTACAGAGGTACATAATGGGTCCAGGGACTGGGCACCAAAGTTTTGATAGCTGAACAAGTTACAAAAGTAATGAACTCCAGGTAGATCTGGTCACAATCATGACCAAGTTACAAATATAATGAATCATCTACACGTCTGTACATGGTTACAATCATGAACAAATTACGAAGTAATGGGCCATTCACAGGTCCACAACTGTAATGAGTTATTAGTGCAAATATTAATTAGGTCACACACACACGTATGTAGTAATGCTTTATTTACTGTGAGCAAAGTTAGGTATTTTTCCAGAATGGTTTGTAATATACCACTGTGGATAAAATACTTTGCCATTTCTTGAACATTTCTGAGTGAGTTGTCTCTGAATTCATTCATTTTATCGCACTCCAGTACATAATGACGCAGGGTGTGACAGTAGTCCATCTGGCAAAGTTTACATTTCGTTTGGTCTACATCTGGTGGTGGTGATTTAACCTACCAAAGATACTTGTAACCCACCCGGAGCCGGGCAGTACTGACATCCAAGAGTCTGCTTATTTTGTTGGATGCACCATAGACATGTGGCTCCTCCTGCATGATGGAATGATGATAGATGGACTGACTGGTGTCAATCTCCCCGAGTCAATAAAATTCAGTGGAAGTTCTTTTCGTATTATTATTCTCAAACTCCTAACTGATAAGCCAAGATTGTAATTACTTCCTCTTAGAAAGCATTCAACTTAACCAATTCATAAGTTCTATCATGCATCTGGAGACCAATGTGAGATGGAATCCACAGCATGTGCACTCTGACTCCACTGTCCACAATCCTACCAGAAGCCAGACACAGGTCTGGCTTCTGACCAAGCATGCCCCAATTTCTACTTAATGAGTTGAGAGCATTTGTGGATCATAGGGAATCAGTTACAATTAAAGTGTCAACCTTAGATACATGGACACATTTTAGTGCAAAGAGTATGGCAAACAGTTCTGTCTGAAGGGTAGAGGCCCAGTTATTGATGCGTGCTCCAATTTCTTTAAGAGAGCCATCACTCTGCATGACAACAGCTGCACCAGTGGATTGGTGAACACAACCATCAACGTAAATAATTTGTGAAAGAGTGTGCTGTGTGACTAAGTTATCAATACAGCTTAAGGCATCCTGTTTGGCTTCAAGGCGAAGCTTTGGTTGTGGTTTAAGAAGTATTTTGGTTGGAAATGGAGAGAAGTGCCGCTGTTGCCTTACTTGACATAGATCATGTACCTGGTTCATGCGGAGGTCGGGGGCGTTGATCCCCGGAATACCCTCCAGGTAGGTAGCCTGATCCAAGAGGCCTCGTCTGGGACCTGGCCTCGGGAGCAGTGACCCCCAGAAGCGACTACAGGTGACGACCGATTATTATTATTATAATCAAAAGAAGCGCTAAACCACAAGGGTCATACAGCAGGTGACCACCGATAATCAGAAAAATTGTGTAATAAAAAAATGAAGTGAATTTTAGATGTGGTTAATGAAGGTTGGAGCGGCCTGCAGCAGGAGTTCAGCAGTGTTTGGAGTGGTAATAAGCGTAGTAGAAGAGGTAGGAGCATGTCACTGTTAGACACACCATCATGGCACTCGCTAAACCCAAAATGGTGTACGCCTCCACTAACCCAAGATGGTAACGTTTCTGTGAACTATTTTCTTTGGTCACTACTACTCCCTCATGGTGTGCGTCGCTCCCTCCTTCACGGTGTGCGTCGCTCCCACCCTCACGGTGTGCGTCGCTCCCTCCTTCACGGTGTGCGTCGCTCCCTCCTTCACGGTGTGCGTCGCTCCCACCCTCACTGTGTGCGTCGCTCCCACCCTCACGGTGTGCGTCACTCCCTCCTTCACGGTGTGCGTCGCTCCCTCCTTCACGGTCTTCGTCGCTCCCTCCTTCACGGTGTTCGTCGCTCCCACCCTCACGGTGTGCGTCGCTCCCACCCTCACGGTGTGCGTCGCTCCCTCCTTCACGGTGTTCGTCGCTCCCACCCTCACGGTGTGCGTCGCTCCCTCCTTCACGGTGTTCGTCGCTCCCACCCTCACGGTGTGCGTCGCTCCGATCCTCAGCGGCAGGTGCCTCGCGATCCTGACGGAGTGCGACGCCCTGATCCTCACCGATGAGTTGGTGGTGACTTCTGGCGAGCTTGAGGCCAGCGAAAGCCGGCTTGGTCGCTGCAAACCCGGGGGAGGAATGGGAGACGACGGGGGAGGAACAGGAGACGACGGGGGAGTAATGGGAGATGACGGGGGATGAACAGGAAATGACGGGGGAGGAACGGGAGACGACAGGGGAGGAACGGGAGACGACAGGGGAGGAACGGGAGACGACAGGGGAGGAACGGGAGACGACTGGGGAGGAACGGGAGACGACAGGGGAGGAACGGGAGACGACAGGAGAGGAACAGGAGACGACAGGAGAGGAACAGGAGACGACAGGGGAGGAACAGGAAATGACGGGGGAGGAACAGGAGACGACGGGGGAGGAATGGGAGATGACAGGGGAGGAACAGGAGACGACAGGGGAGGAACAGGAGACGACAGAAGAGGAACAGGAGACGACAGGGAAGGAACAGGAGACGACAGGGGAGGAACAGGAAATGACGGGGGAGGAACAGGAGACTACGGGGGAGGAACGGGAGACGACAGGGGAGGAACGGGAGACGACAGGGGAGGAACGGGAGACGACAGGGGAGGAACGGGAGACGACAGGGGAGGAACAGGAGACGACACCAGGGTCCTCTCCTGCACTTGCACTCGGGGTTGAGGTAGCCAGTTAATTTCTTGCGTTTTGACTCATAAAAAATTATTTAGTTTTAAGTTTATTTCGGGGGTAAATATAGTTGCATATCTGTAGGCTGAGTTAACTCAAAGTAGTATGAGTTGGCTTGGTCACACACGGTTGTAAGTGATTAGGCTTGAGGCACAGAGATGGATGTTTATGGTATTGAGGGCAGAGTGTTGGTGGCTTGGTGGCCTCACCACTACCATACCAGCTGCTTCCACTCACCACAGGAAGCAGTTTGGGGTCCCACCAACACCTCCACCAAGTGTTCTTCACAGCCAACCCGAAGGGACATGATCAACTGTGACAAATTCCAACTGCTTCGGTACCTAGAGCCTGGAGCACCGAGTACAAATATAGGATATAACATGAGGTGCTGACGGCCCCGTTCAGGGCAGGAGAAATAGCAGAGCTGGAACAAATCCAGAGATCGTTTACGGCTCACATTGAGCCATTGAAACATCTAAATTATTGGGAACGCCTTCAAGTCTTGAACATGTACTCATTGGAGCGGAGGAGAGAGATACATGATAATATATACATGGAAAGTACTTGAGGGCCTGGTCCCAAATCTGCACACTGCCATAACAACATACTGGAGTGAGAGATATGGGAGAAAGTGTAAAATAAACCCAGTGAGGAGCAGGGGTGCGGTGGGGACAATACGGGAGCACTGTATTAACATCCGGGGTCCCAGACTATTCAACATCTTACCAGAAGATATCCGAAACACGGCTGGAACCAGTGTAGAAGCCTTCAAGAGGAAACTGGACAAATATCTTCACCAGGTGCCAGATCAACCAGGCTGTGATGGATATGTGGGGCAGCGGGCCTCCAGCAGCAACAGCCTGGTTGACCAGGCAAGCACCAGACGAGCCTGGCCCATGGCCGGGCTCAGAGAGTAGATACTCTCGAAACTCTTCAAAGGTATATCAAAGAGGTCACATCTGGTCAGAATACAAGCAAGTTGTTGCTGCGGAGTAGAACAACTCTGGATACCGGTCACAGGTACACCACACCGCCAGAATCCCGCAGCTAAAAATGGTTAGGTCAATGTTATGTGAGGGGCCACTTTGGTCCTGTTTAAACAACACTGCTCGTAAATTGAAGGTAAATAGCCTGTGGTGATGCGTACATTCGTACCTTGGCGTATTCAGCTGTGTGATGCTATGGTTCTCCTAGTTTTATCAGTGGCGTATTAGCTTCAGAAGGGAACTCGATATATCTTTCAAATCAGTTCCTGGTCAGCCAGGCTGTGGTGCATACGTTGGACTACGAGCGGCGGCCACCAACATCCTGATCGATCAAGCCAGCAACCAGGGAGCCTGATCTGACCTGGCCTATGTTAGTGATGGTGTTCATCCTACCCACCTGCACCATTGTGTTGTGTATTAGTGAGCTCTTAAGAAGAGAAGTTGATGAGTTAGAGCCAGGGGTCTCCAATCTTTTCACTACGAGGGCCACATCGTATATTTTACACATTTTCGCGGGCAAAGAAAAACAAATCAATCATAAATAAATATAAATGAATGAATAAGTTTTATTCGGATCCTTTTTGTAATCGCATGATATGATTCAGAACAAGAGAGAAATGTGACAATTACGAAGAAACAAGAACTAAATTTTGAACAAATGTTGACATAAAAAAATATTACAAGCAACAAAATCCTTAACTTTAAGTGGCTGAAAATGAGGGTTTATTAATTTTACTATTTATAAATATTTCACGTTGTTGCGGGCCGAAAAAAATCTTGTGGCTGGCTGTAATTCGTAGACACGAATTACACCTGGATAGCTTTATTTTGTAGACGTTTCCCCATCCAGTGACATTATCAGTACAATACAGGGACATCAACGAAAGACTGTAGAAGAGGAGGGAATCAGTCCCTCAGCCTTACATAAATATATTCAGAAGACGGTAGATGATTTAATCGGTCCCTTAGCCTAGGAGAAGATGGTCTGTACCGTAATCTTGATGAATCTTACGCACAGGCAGTAAGATCGGCGCTCATATACGAGTCAGATGAGGTGCAGGAGATGACGGCATTGTCACAGTGGGCGGGGTCCACCCGTGGAAATAGGTCATGTCCAAGAGTTGAACCAGAGGTTAGCAAAATGGGTTGTGGAGACGTCTTCTGTACCAAGACTCCACAATGTTGCTGTGTTTGACTGGTAACATTACATCAGTGATAGACAGTAACACCGATATAATGAGGAGATAAAAGAGGGAAGTAGGCAAGGACTTAGATGAACGGGGAGTGAAGGTGAGATATTTGTGGAGAGGTGGGTAGGAATGTCGGTAGGGAGAGGAAGGTAGATAAGGAAGGAAGGGGGATGAGGGAGAGAGGAAGATGGTGTGTTGTGGGAGGCACAAGGGAGGGTCAGCGGGGGAGTTGAAAGTCATTCACCAGATGAAGTGATTGTTCTCACCTCTACACGGGCGTCGCTCCTCACTCTGGGTACTAGGGTGGGAGCCACGGGGAAGGAGTACCTGTGTATGCCCATGTAAGTTTGGCAGCAGTCTCACCCTCTCCCTACTAGCCAGGTACAAAAGTCCGACAAAGGCAGTCACTTTGACAGGCTTTGAGAGCGAGACCGGGGGAGGAGGGTGAGAAGTGAGGGTTGTGAGGTACTCACCTTATTGGTTGCAGGAGTCGAGTCTCAGCTCCCGGCTCAGCCTCTTCGTTGGCTGCTCTAGGATTCATTCTTTTGGGTTTGAAGCCAGAGAATGTTAGGTTATGATGAATCCGCTTCTACCACTCCATTGTCCAGGTCGTTCCACTTCTGACCCCTCTAAGACTGAAGAAATACCTCATAACATAAAGAACAAAAAAGAGACAGTACCGTGACTGGAACAACACACAAATACTTCCTAACATCACCATGGCTCATCTCAGTGGGGGAGTAGTGAGGCGTGTGCGAGAGATGGTGGCTGCTGGGAGAGAGGCTGGGAATTGGGAAAATACACATTTGTAGTTACGTTACGTTGTCCTATATCCATACTAAAAAAATAACATACCACAACGAAAAACTAAAAGGCGACAAAAAAAACTCGCGACGCGAACAAAAAAAAGGTAGCTACTGCAGGCGCTAGAGCAGTACAGTTTGATTACTACTGTTGAAGGCGACTTCAACAGTCACCCATTTGATTGTTTTTACAACATTGTCGTGATGTCTGTGGCTAACAGGATGGGCTGGCTGACGATAGTTTAGCAACAATTTCACCACCATCATTTATAATGGGCATCCAG